>OY987300.1:32877465-32928776 GCA_963920635.1 Pseudeuparius sepicola | reverse complement strand
AGACCACCAGGTGTGATGAGTTAGCATTTTAAATAAGCTTATTAATTTCTTTAACCCAAGTAAAACAGGTACATACAGTGTGTTAAATTGAAAACCAACTTTAAAATCTTAAATGGAACTACCATGCTTGTAATACCTATGTCGTTTTAAAGATAATTTTGTCAGGAATTGAATTAATTTTTTGAAATCGGTTGAAAAGTAAAAAAAGTCAGCATAAAGATCAGTTCCAGTACTGGTGGTTAGGATAAGATAGAGGAGTGAGTGAATTGTAATTGCATAACAACTAAAAGCCCCCCCCCCCCCCCTTCTATTTGTTATAGATTGTTTTAAGTTGTAGTTTGTTGTTCCAGCAATAACGCCTTTATAATAATAATGCCTTTATTGCCCAACAGTACCAATTACAGGACAATTTTAAATGAAAAATAGTGAGAACTAAAAAAGCAAAATAATACAAAAATATAATAATACCAATATAAAATAATATTAAAAACACTATAATAATAATATAATTATTTACAAAATAGTGGAATTCATAAATGAATTGTCTAATAGTTGTGCTGCAAATTATAGAATACTTCTTAATGAATCATTATGAATATCACACATGTCACAAAGATTGTTATAACAATTACACATGAGAACCATTAGCGATTTAAGATATAGATTGGTCCTAGCTCTATTACAATAAAAAGTAGAATTAGAGCGGGTTTGTATTCTGGGTACTAGAAAGTTAATCTGACCAAGTAATTCTGGGCAGTCCTGTTATGCAAAATATTGTATAAAAAAGTGAGAGCTGCGATTTTCCGCCTCAAATCTAATGACTGAACTTGAAATCTGTCAGTTAGTTGAGCATAAGGAAAGCCTCTCACTAGATACACTCCATCCAGTTTTAAAGGCAAAAACTTTAAAAAGTTTTTTTATATTTTCTATCATGATCCTGTAACAACCATTATAGGGCCACCGGACTAATGAACAATACGGAAGCTTAGATCTGACATAAGCAAAAAAAGTGTGTTTAAAGCAGCGATATCTCGGAAAATATTGTAGTTATGCACAATAAATCCATTTACAGTTGACTGACGTATTAATAAGACTTCTCACGGCTATAGCTTCATATTCTGAAAAGCAGATGGCGCCTATGGACAACAATGTATTTTGCATTGTATTTTGTCTCCGGGAAGCGCATGGTGAGCCAGAGAACTGTCAAACATGACAGCCGTGAGCAGTCTTTATTAATACGTCAGTCAATGCATTTACTTTTGTTACCTCATCCACCCTCATAGTAATATTTGTTTAGAATGATAGTGCACTATCGAAAACCACACTTTAACTATTGTACACCTAGAAATAGTTTCCACCCCAACTACATATGAAAATTCAATAACATTCTTGTTTCTAGTGTAACCGACTATTCTATACTTGGATACATTCAAATAATCTATTATCACTGCACCAGTTATTTACCTTATTAAGCTGCCTCTGAGGAAAACGGCAATCTTCCAGATGTAAATATCTTTAAATCGTCAGTGACAATTTAGACCATTACAAAGACTGTTAACAAATATTAAAAACCATAGTGGCCTCAAGTTGATTCCTTGAGGCACACCTGATGAAATTAAGTATTAAGGTGAGCAGAATCGATTGCAAGAAACATACTGACGGTGCTGTTGAATATACCGCACAGGCAATGTGGTCCATGCACTTAAAGTTAAAATATACAGTGTGGTCATTTAAGTGTGCAACATATGGGATTTTTTTTATTAATTGCACAACCAAAATTTAAATACAGTGAAACCTCTCCTAGCGGACACTTCTCTTGAGCGGACATTTTTTCTAGGACCAAACACAGACATACGTTTTAGCACGTACAGAGTTCTCCCACGAGCGGACTCTCTATTGGACAGACGCGGACAGTGTAATTTTCCCAGAAATAGATTAAAGACTCTCATATGCGGACGCGAAACTCTAATGAACATTTAATTTGGGAACATATTAAAGGATAAAGATGGAATGATACCCCTACTCAATATAGTGCAAGAAAATTATACATGGAGAAAAAAATTCTTATCAGGTAGATATTTTCAGGGTTGGTTGTGGGTAGCATCCTGAGTATGTATAACCCCAAAAAATCACCATCGAAGTCGTGTCACGAATCCCGCAATAGGGTTGGTTTTACAAACATTTTGTTGCAATTTTTTTTCTTATGTGTACATTATTACATTCTCTACAACTTTCCCTTATGCAGATTTTTTTTAACTTCAATACTTCACGAGATATAGGTAAAAGATCACCACTAGCTAAAGTGCTTTATAAGGGTGAAAGAAAAATTCTTTAAAACAAGCTAATTTTTTCAGGGTTAACTGGGGGTGCACTCCTTACGTACTTATACGAAAGATTACATGCAAATCAGCTTGTTTTAAATAAATTTTTTTCACCCTTTTAAAGCACTTTAGCTAGTGGTGATCTTTTATCTACATCTCGTGAAGTATTGAAGTTCAAAAAAACTTCATAAGGGAAAGTTTTAGAGAATGTAATAATATACACATAAGAAAAAAATTGCAAAAAAATGTTTGCAAAACCACCTCTATTGCGGGGTTTGTAACACGACTTCGATGGTGATTTTTTGGGATTATACTCAGGACACTACCCACAACCAACCCTGAAAATATCTACCTGATAAAAAAAAAAATTCCATGTATAATTTTCTTGGACTATTCATATAAAAACATACTTTGTCATTATTTCGGTGAATTCTTTCAGTCAGCTTTTCCCATAAGCGGACACCTCCCACAAACGGACAATAAAGTTGGAACCATTGGTGTCCACCTGTGGGAGGTTTCACTGTATTGCCAAAAGTTGGCGCATGTTCGATAATCATATTAGGCGCACTTAGAATGGTTGCAAGCTAAACAGCATACAGGGTAGGTAAAAAAGTATAAAAATTGTACAAAAGTAAAGTACCCTTATTTCAGAAAATTAGGCAAAATGTTATTAAGAAAAGTCATCTAGAATTAAAGGTTATGCCTAAATACCAAAACATGACCTTCTAAGAAAAAATGTTTTTTGACAATAGTTTCTCTTTTTTTAAATATTCACCATAAACATTTTCATAAATTGATCAAAATTAAATAAATTCCGCATTACTTTGTTCAAATTCAAGCATATTTGTAAAATTAACTTGGATTTTTAATTTTTTAGGGAATCACAAACTTCATGTTGCAACGATATTCAACAAAACTATAAAATTTCGCAAAAAATCTTTTGAACAAGCTAGAACATTAGTAATGTGTATATTAAAAAACTCTCATTTAAGGTGCATAATTTTTATTTTAAATGTTTATTAAGAGAGTTAATTGAAGATTTTTTTTTCTTAGGAGGCCATATTTTGTTATTTGGACATAACTTTTGATTCTAAACAACTTTTCTTAATAACATTTTGCTGAATTTTCTCTTATACAATTATTATATTTTTAAGTGAACCTGATATAATTATTGAACATGCATAAATTTTCGGCAATATCTCTATTTTGGTTGTGCAATTAGGTAATAAAAAATTCCATATGTTGCACACATAAATGACCACACTGTACAGGGTGGGCCAAATTGGACACTTTTAATGGGAAACTCCTATTTTTGACGGAGATAGACGAAAACTGATATCGGTGTCTGAGGCTCATTTTTTATGATAAACTTAATGGCGAAAACCGCAAATCGATATCTGTCACCGTTCTTGAGTTACAGGACGTGTTTCAAAATGTGCGTTTTCGAAAAGTGGCCGTAACTTTTTTCGGGTTGAAAATTTTGTGTTTCTGGAAAAACATTCTTAAAGCACTTTTTTACGTAGAATCCAATGCTGCTACTACATTTTTTTTTCTAGTCAATGTATATTTTCGCATTTTTTAATACAGCGAAAAATTACCATTCCAAAAATATTTAACACTTAGTGATTTACTTTAGTGGTTATTAATTACTAATAGCTTTTATGATTTCATGTGTATAATTGGAAGCGCGCCCTTTCAATAAGTAGGCTTTGAACGGTGAGACAATGAAACAACCGTGGAAAAATGTTTACTGTTACACTGTTACCTTTCAAATTTTCAGTTAAGCTGAAAGAGAAACTATTGTTAAAAAAAATTTCTTAGAAGGTCATGTTTTGGTATTTAGGCATAACCTTTAATTCTAGTTTTGTTATAAAAATTCGTGAGTATCGGTCATAATATTTATTCTTTAAAATTTTATTTTACGACGTTTCGACAACTCAGTTGTCATCATCAGGTATTTTTTTAATAATAAAAACAAATCTTTTCCACATACAGACACATTAAAAATAGATTTTTAAAAGCTAAAATGAAAAATTGTTTAGTAAATAAACATGCACTCGACAATTTACATACCTTTAATTTCAACAATCCCAAAATTTTAGATTTTGAGAATGATTTTTATAAAAGAAATGTTTTGGAAATGATAAATATCAAAAAACATCCTAATACAATAAACCTCCGTTCTGATACTAATCAGTTGTCTCACATTTACAATAATTTAATTATGAATTCTTAAATAATATGCGTAATTTACAACTACAAACAAATAACCATCTATTTTCTTATCCAAACCCATAAAGCACCATACTGTATACACAATATTTTTTACCTTTGAAACCTAAAAAAACAGACTGGCCTGCTTCAAATTTTAAATATTTCCAACTATTCTTTGGTCTCTCGTCCTGCCTCTTGAAATGAATATAATTAAACAAAAATGTTCTAGAAACAAATAAGTAATCTACACAAAAAAATAATTTATGTTTTACTACCCCGATGATTTTTAAAACAAAAACTTAGCTGCCTTTTCTTGGTAAGTTCCGTTATATAGAGAATCTTTTTATATCCTTATTGTATTATTGCTTTTTTCAACTTGTATAATAATTTTTAGCATTGATATGTACCTACTAAAATTCAATTTTTCATTTTAGCTTTTAAAAATCTATTTTTAATGTGTCTGTATGTGGAAAAGATTTGTTTTTATTATTAAAAAAATACCTGATGATGACAACTGAGTTGTCGAAACGTCGTAAAATAAAATTTTAAAGAATAAATATTATGACCGATACTCACGAATTTTTATAACAAAATACACTCTACGGTCAAGAAAATTGATTTATATAAAAAAAAACTTTAATTCTAGGTGACTTTTCTTAATAACATTTTGCCTAATTTTCTGAAATAAGGGTATTTTACTTTTGTACAATTTTTATATTTTTTTACCTACCCTGTATGCTGTTTGGCTTGCAACCATTCTAAGTGCGCCTAATATGATTATCGAACATGCACCAACTTTTGGCAATATTTGAATTTTGGTTGTGCAATTAATGGCAGGGTAAAGGTTTTTATACTTTTGTGTAATTTACAAACTTTATAACATACCTACAATGAAATTTGAAACTTATGAAAAATGGGATATGATAGTCTGTTTTATACAATCCGGGGAAAATACTTATCTCTATTTAACTCGTACCTACCTTTTCGGCCTATCCTTTTCAAAATGCCCACTATTAATCAAATTGTG
The DNA here is from genome assembly GCA_963920635.1 of Pseudeuparius sepicola. NCBI lineage: Eukaryota > Metazoa > Arthropoda > Insecta > Coleoptera > Anthribidae > Pseudeuparius > Pseudeuparius sepicola. The sequence continues at coordinate 32,923,214 of OY987300.1, read as the reverse complement.
TCGCAATCTTGCAAAAATGTCCTTGAATTGAAAGGATGTCTTCTCTCTGGATACCGCTCGTAGTATAAATTGCTCGTTGTATCTGATTTTTCCCCGGATTGTATAAAACAGACGATCATATCCCATTTTTCTTAACTTTCAAACTTCATTGTAGGTATGTTATAGTTTTTAAAGTGGGTACACAAGAACAGAAAAATCTTTACACTGCCAAACAGCTTAACTGAAAATTTGACAGGTAACAGTAAGCATTTTTTCACAGTTGTTTCATTGTCTCACTGTGCAAAGCCTACTCGTTAAAGGGCGCGCTACCAATTATAATCATTATACACATGAAATCATAAAAGCTATTATTAATTGATAATTACTTAAGTAAATCATTAAGTGTTATATATTTTTGGAATGGTAATTTTTTGCTCTATTAAAAAAATGCAAAAATATACTGGGCGTTCCATTTAAAATTTTTTAGCGGTAACTCTTAAACCATTGACTTGAAAAAAAATTAGTAGCAGCATTGGATTCTACGTAAAAAAGTGCTTTAAGAATGTTTTTACAGAAACACAAAATTTTCAACCCGAAAAAAGTTACGGCCACTTTTCGAAAACGCACATTTTCGAAAAACGCCCTGTAACTCAAGAACGGTGACAGATATCGATTTGTGGTTTTCGCCATTAAGTTTATCATAAAAAATGAGCCTTAGACACCGATATCAGTTTTCGTCTTCTCCGTCAAAAATAGGAGTTTCCCTTTAAAAGTGTCCAATTTGGCCCACCCTGTACAGTGTACATTCAGTCTTTAAAAATTTGTGTAATTAAAATCTGCAAAACTCATTTGGTACCTAGTTTTTAAGTTTTCAATGCAATTTCAGATTAGACCCAGGCAAATTTTTACTTGACCTTTAATATGACTACTTTTTTGTATGCATTTTCTGATGTGAAAATTTATGATTTTTTTTATGGTTTATTTCACGTCTTATTCTTCCTATTTTTTCTATTACTTTTGTGATTATGATATTTGTGCACTGGCAAATTTTCATGTTGAAAAAAGTAAATATCGTGGTGGAGAACTTCAACTGTTGATAGTAATACATTTTCTAATATGGCAGAGTAGTGTTCAGCTGTAAAACACCCATGTGCTCTCCAGCGAACCTTGAACTGATCCACACCCAAACGTGAACTGAAAATTGGCCACTTCTTTGTTTGGGAAAAACGTAATGGCTATCAAATCTGTCACCTCTGGCTAGCAGATAAATACCACTTCCCATTGATGTAACTTTGGAACACCTTTTCCTCACTAAAATGTCCCTAAAAATCATCAGCATGGGAAAGTAACTGTCTGGAGATCCGAAGTCTGATGTCCCTATTTTGCTCAATCAATCTTATTTTATTGGCAGCTCTTCGGCATCGATGTTCCGTGGTGGCAAGTCTACTTCGTATTGTACCGCTGCCAGAAGAGAAACCTGTGGCAATAGCAGCTTCAGTGTCAGACTTAAAAGGAATGTTTCTGCTAAAGTCTGTATGCACCTTATCTTGTTGCAGAGTGCAGGTGCCCCTGCATGCCAGTTGGCCACACTTCCCGCCTGATCCCACTTTGAGCTCACATATATGGTGCTATTCGACATACCAAAGATTTTGACTAACACTGGAGGTGGCCCAACCATCTCCTAACTATTTTCGCAGCAGCTAACCTAGCTATTTATCTCTATTCTGATTTCAAATTACTAACAATACCAAAAATCAATGCAATGAGTCAAGCTCCGGCTGATGGAACACATGACAGCCGAGGTGAAGTCCAAATCCAAAAGTCTCAATAAGGCTTTTATCGTTCGTTTTTTCTGATTTCAACTGAACCTACCTTTTATTATATTGCAGACTAGGAAAATTATTCTGCAAATTAAGATCTCAGATAGCGAATCCAAAATTATAGTAAAGCTAATAATGAAATCTACTTACATTGCAAATTTTTGTATACTGCTTCCAATGCTTGTCTTCGGGTATTTAATTTATACTTTCCATCATGCTCGTTCTTCTGGATCATTTGGAAAAATCCCGTTTGTATGATACAAGGACAGAAAGTAGTTTTTCTTATCCTGCAGTTCACCGGGTTTGACTGCGTCTCTGCCAGAGAATTCTGAAGTCATCAGAAAAACTCAACTTTTCGCCCTTGTACATAAACTACTATTTGAAGTGATTTTGAAATAAAATGACTTGTCATGATTTAAATGTTGGAGAAGTGATTAGTAAAGAAAAACAGTGAATATCGATATAAAAACGCATCCATATCCATATAGGTAAATGATAAAAGTAAGTCTCTGTTTCTTACAACACTATTTTATTTTGATTAATAATATTTTTATTTTTAGAATCCGCACCTGGAGGTAATAAATTGCGATTTGATAAATGGATATTTGCAGTTTTTATTCACTCACTCTTAGGGTTTCCAATTTTCGGGATCGGGATCCCGTTTTGGAATCCCGGGATGAAAATCCAAATCTCGGGATCCCGTTTCGGATCCCGGGATCCAAAACCCAAATCTCGGGATCCCGAGATCAATCCTAATAATATTTTTATTAAAATACGTAATATTAGCAATAGCAAATAAAAATGCAGACATACGGAAAAAAATTATTAAAAAACACAAAAATAAAAACATTTTTATATATTTACCTACAAAATATTGTATTAGCTAGGTATAGATAAGTGAAATGAAAAAGTGAATCCCCGGTTGTATCATAATAAATACGTAAATAACTTGGGTAAAACCGAGGGTAAAACTAAATAAAACGCTGCTAAAATACAAAAAAAAATGCATTTTACACAAAAACCGTCGAGAACAGATTAAAGTTCGATCATTTAAAAAAATCGGGATTTTCGGGACCACTATATCTCAACTCGGGATTTTCGAGACCCCACCGGGATCCCGGGATCTCGAAATCCCGGGATCCCATCTAAAACCCCTCCGGGATCCCGGGATTTCGAGATCCCGGACTGGAAACCCTACTCACTCTTCATGTCGAAAGTTCAAAAGCTTAGCTTTCTGAGAATTCAGAGGTATATAACCGCTGATACCTAGTATGATAGCATGCTTCATGGAGTAACGTGTATAGGATGTTTTATTTTTTGTTGAGTGCATCCAGGAATTGCCAGGGTGAGCATTTTCATTATAGCACATGACCACAGATTAACCAGGCAAATGCGTAAGTAAGTAGCAAACAGCAATTCAAGGTTGATTTATCAGACGTATGTTGCCCGCACCAATGCATTTATAAATTCGGTCTGTTTTATGAAAAAGATTGGGTGCACCAATAGATTTGACAAATTTGTATATTTAATGTATTTAATTATTGATTAATACAAAACAGTCGAAGCTTAAAATATTATATTATTCTTTTGTAAGTGGTTTACAACAACAAAAGAGAATATTGGCTATACAATTATTGTTAAACTACATACTTTTTCACTGAATTATTATGAATGTCTGAAACAAATAAAATTAATACATCAGGAATTTAAAAAAAAATCAGCTGATCTTACAAGGTGCTTAATATATTTATTTTTTTATTAGTTTTTTCAGTTTTTGTTGAACTGTTTAGATTGCAATTTGCATATTTTAAGGTATAAAATATCCTTAATCTAACAAATAAATTAATTACATATATCGTACTTTAGGATAGTCCTCATTTCATTAAAAAAATACGAAATTCCTTCGCTACCCGAAACATCATTAAAAAACTACAAAAATATATTTGATATATATAATACTTTTCAAGTATTTAAATACAGAGTTCTGTCATAATAATATAATAATACTACACCCTAACTACCTATATTTTCTCAACTTTTTACCTGGGTACTTAAAACTCTTCAAAGGTGCAATACAAAAATGTGGTCTCTCTCTGTTATCTATACATATCATTCTGAATTTCTGACGTTTTCATAATTATTAATTCGTCATCTTCAGGTCACTACAATAAATAACAGCTTCAATAAAATATGTCATACATTAGACGCGAGTAGGTTAGGTTAGGTTGTTAGGAGGTTAGGAACGGACAAAGACACTAAAATCTAAGAGCGATTTCGATTTAACTGCACTTTTGCATTAATAAGACATGACAGTGACAAAAGTGCACTCAGTAAAAAAAGTGCAGGCAAATCACAATCGCCATAAATGTAAGTCCTCACGTCAATACATAACATTATTATTTTTATTATTTTTTTATTTGTTTTATTTTTACTAGTTTTTTTTGCTTTCTAACTTTGAGTGCTATGCCCATTATCACTTTTTCTTGTATTATTATTTTATTTCTTTGAATTGTGAATCTGGGATGCTAGCTGTTTTTTATTGTAGTACCTGAATATGTCGAAATGCCTGCGATTTGGAAAAGTATCTACCTAGCTTTACTTCAAGACACGACCGATAACTGACTTTCAATGCATCGAAATCTGAATTTTCATAAAACAATAAATCAAACATAATAGCTTACTTACATACTTATTTTAAAATTTTAAAAGAAACTTATATGGTTTTGACAAAATAAAAAAAGTTTTAACAGAAAAAATCTGATATTTGTTTGAAATAAGTATTTAAATACCAAAAAGTAATCTTGATTGGAAACATCCACAGGAAGAATATGATGATACTAATTTCTCTTTTGGATGATCTATATCAAAACCAATACTGTATGACCTAGAGTTCATACCAAGAAGTATTTATATGTCAAAAAGTATTTATTTAAACAAATACTCGGACAGCTCCGAATGCCACTATCCTTCAATAAAAAGATAAAAAATGTGAAAAGTCACTGTAAACAAATTCAAGTAGTAACTTAAAGAACTTTATAAAATCCAGGAAAGGTTTCAAAACCTCTAAAAAATAAAATTAGTTTCGAATTACAAGCGCACTATTGAGTCCCTTATATGCCACTATTACTTGGATTGACATGATACATATTTTTATTGTATCATGTTAGATTGTATCGTACGATAGACGATCGCTCCGCTTTATACCGAGCATGCACCAGACTAAGGGAGCTACTTTATACCGATCAGGCATCGGACTTTCGAAGCGAGCTCCTTCTCAGGAGAAGGGGCTTTAAATCGGTGTGGCCGCTTGCTTACGCATCTGTCCTGTAATCTGTGACATTATCCCTTGTCCAAATTTACCTACCTACACAGTAGGTAGGTAAATACACAGTAGGTAGGTAAATACATATTACATGATGATACTTAGGTACTCATTTTTTATTTGAAATATGAATTCCAAATTTTCATTCGTATCATATTTAAATAAGTACTTAAAGTTTTTTTGTTACACTCCAGGTATATTCCAATAATATTATGAACAAGAAAGTATTGCTGTTTATACAGTGTGAAAAATAAAGCCTGAACAAGGGAGATCTTTTTAAATTTCTCTATCTCGAAAATCAGTAAACTCATTTTATGTATAATTTTAGGTACTTTAAAATCTAAGAAAATATAATTGTGTGTACATTTATAGCATTTCGTTATTTTTATGTACCAGTTTCTAAATAAAGTCGATAACTCTGGAATGTGGATTATTTTCTTTTATTAAGTACCGAAATTTTATCACAATATTCGCCAACCCACATTTGAATTTACCGCCAAAATTGCTTGCATTCTGGCGCACCTCTATATTTCCTTGGAATACTACAATGTTTACAGTTTTTTTAGGGTTTCTCAAAAACTGGTAGACTGATTTTTATAAAAATTTCTTAATTTATTTGGCCACTAACTTTAACTGAATTTTTTCGAAAATTTTTGAACTTGTTGGAAAGTAAGGAGTTATACGTAAACTGTAATTGAAAAGTGTCTACTTATGAAGTGGCAAAATGCAATGTTTTCGTTAGTAATACCACTCTTGTTTTAAAATTAACAGATAATTTTTCACTAATGCATGTTTGCATTTGCATTTTGATAATTTTGAAACCAATTAACTTGTTAAACTAAAAACAAACTTTGTTGATATGTTGGTACACTGGTTGTCCTGTTGACGTGGTCTTAATACTTTGGTGTTTTTGGTATTTATAGTACCTATGTGTTCCATTGTTACAACTTACAACAATGTATGGGCGGAATATTCTATATAATTTCATGCCGCGTCTACATTAAAACCAATTGACATTTCTGGTGGCCTTAACTAACACTATTGGACCAGGTTAAGGAAATGTAGTTTAGTTACACTTATAGACATAGCATATTAAATGGTTTGCTGTGAACCTTATAAAACTCTGTAAAATACATATTTTGTTGAAATGAATTCAAGGTTTTGTATAAGAAATTGTGGAGGGTTCACATTGTCTTTCCAGAGCCTGATTTTCCGTATTCAAAATTACACCCAAAAATTAACTCGCGAATAAGTTTTCTCTTTAGAATTACAAGGGGTGTCCAAGTATTAAGTTTGGTTCAAAATAAAAAACTTTATATAACATGTTATTAAGGTTTTCACATGGTAGTTAAGAGTATTGTCAAAATAAAAATGTTTTTTAGAGTTATCTTGATTGTCATAATTCTTTTTAATTTAGAATATCGGCACCAAATTTAGTATTTAGACGTCCTCTGTAATTCTAAACAGAAAACTTATTTGGCGTCTTGCTGTAATATGCAAAAAATAGTTTTTTTCTAAAAGCAAATTTTACATTTTTAAATTTGTTGGGCACTTTGTATAGTAAATTTTGCTTTTCTCTATTTGATTTTTACTTGTTTAACGAACAAAACTTTTTATGGGGAGTTGCTTTTTTTGAAAAATGATTAATAACAATATAATGTCTCTGTTCGACACACAATCTGGGGGCACACTGTATATTTATGTTGTATAGTGAAAATGTAATATTATTTCTTATTAATTTCCCACATTTATCCCACCTCTAAAAATAGAGAAGTTAATAGATAGTCAAAATATAATGAACCTGTATACTGAAAGGGCGGAATAAAAACATAATCAATAGTGGGTTACCTGTAACAGTAGAATAATTTTATTTATAACTAGTCGAAAAACTATTGCATTTGAAAGGTTTATTTTTAAAATACGAGTATTCGTAGATACTAAAGGCACTATTTTAAAAGTTATAGCCGCTGGAAATTAAAAAAGAAATAGTTAATTATAGCTGTAATTTTTAAAATATGTACTGTCATTAGTATCTATGAATATTTTAAAAATACCCTCATTTTTTGTAAATGTTTCAAATGCACTAGCTTTTCCCATGAGTTGTAAATAAAATACTTTTCTTGACGTTTATATTTTGCCATAAGCCTTACTGCAGGGTATACAAATATTGCAATACTTAATTTACATTGCATGTTTCAATATATTAAAATATATTTCTAAATGCACAAATTTTGGTATTCTGTAGTGTTTTATGTCAAAGAATCAATCTATAATAAATGAAGAGAATATTGTTATTTTATTACATAGGTACCCTATATTTGAGTACAAGTTTTCATCCCTATTTGTATAATTTTTATACATAGATTTGTAGATAGAAATGTAAGGATAACTGCATGAACATTTAAATACTGTAGAATTAGAATCTGAAAATGTACAGTGGCTTTATGCTTATATGCACTGGAATATTGCATTTATTGTTAAACCTAATAAATATTTTTGTTAAAGATTCTTTCTTTTTATTAATATTTCAGAGTGAATACCTATTATGTTTTGAGTTGATATAAATAATATTGTGCCTTTAGGGACTCGGGACCGGCTCAAGCTTTTGCGGGGCCAGGTGCCGCATGAAAATGCGGGGCCTCGACAAGGAATTATTTAATCCATTAAGAAGAAATTTTTGAAAGTTAGTATGTTACTTTCAAAGGTATATTTTTTACATGTCATTCTTTAAAAAGGTAGGCCGGGGCGACAAGTTTGGATCACTTCTGTGACATATATGAATTAATTTCAGGTGGTAGAGGGACAATTTTTGTGCCTTTTTTTTAAATAAGGGCATTTAAAATAATTATAAAAAATGCGCCGCAGGCGAAATTTTTTAAAAATTTGAAGGAAAATTACATAAAATTAGTCTTAGGAAATCCCAATATCTTCAAATTTACAAGCTGGAGTGAATATTTTCAAATTCCGAAATGGCTTCGGTCCCGCCCTTCTAAATACGCGGGACTCGGAGGCGCGGGGCCGGTCAGTGTTAAAAAGATCAGTTTAAAATCAGTGTTAAAAATATCAGTTTACGACAGCAGTGTTGTAAGTTTAACACTAGTGTCAGCGCCAGTTTTAGCTTGACTACGGGTGCTACGTTTGAAAAACGTGTTATCTTTCCTCTCAATTTTTTACTTTTGCCCAAAAAGCTGAACTTTTCAGTTGGGAGGTAGATAAAAATTTTAAAAAAATTGAATCTCTGTGGTGCAAAATTGCGCCACAGGCAACAACTTTTCAAATATTCCAGGTCAAACAGTGTAAATTAACGAAAATAAATTCCAAGCAAAACATATTCTTGTTAACTGGTGGTATTTTTTTTTGTTCACTATGACTCATAACATTTGTAGCCAGTCTTCTTTTATAGAACAACTGTGACTAATGGAAATTTCGAAATTTGTTTTAGTGTGAGCCCTTAAAAATCATTGCTTTTTAAACCAGCTATACAAAAGAAAGCAGGGGTGTTTGGTTACTAAAATGCGCCGTAGGCGAAAATTTTTAGAAATATAAAGCACAGATAGTTTAATAAAGGTATAGGAAATTACAAAATCATAACAGTATAATGTATTTTCCATCTTTTCTCAATGCATGGGGCTTGAACCCCCAAACCATATACAGCCCTGTGCGTCCTGGGCTTATGTATGGGAAAAGCCAGGTCTCGTGGAATCGGTAATTAGCTAGGTACTTGACAATAATAAGTACATTTTTAAATAAATGTATCTATGTTACACAGTATTACATGACAATTTTCCAATTTATATTCAAGCAATGAATCAATGTTGTATATTCTGCGTTTAGGATATTTTCACTTAGAAATTTTTATTTTCTTCCAAAAATCCAGGGGGGGGGGAGTAAAACCTTCAACGTACAGATAAAGAAGTTGATGAATAGGAGAACGTTTCAGGTGTTATGTTTGCAGACGACGATCAAAATGAAGGTGTCGCGTCTTGAACGACATAGCAACAAAATGTGATTTATTTTCAGTTATTAGACCAGCTTATACCCCCTCCTAAAATTAACCGCTGGGTGCTATTAGCGCCCTAGCGCCCTCCTAAAACCGGCGCTGACTAGTGTTAAAAGTGAATTACAGTACACTCCCTCTATTCCAAACCCCTAATTTGCATAGGTGTGTTCGAACTATGGGATCATTCCAATTGAGGTTAGACATTCAGATTATGGAGCATTGTTCGAATTATCAAACAACTGTAATTATGCCTTTATTTACCTCACGGGTCACACGTCAGGGTCACCTCTCACCGAATGATCCAATCCTGTGAGATTATTTGCACCAGCTGGTTGAGTGAGGGTGGGGGAAGGGATGCTTTTGGATTAAGAGATAGTTTGGTCTAGGCCGTGTTCGGATTAGCGGGATTTACTGCACTTTTAAAAATCATTGCTTTTTAAACCAGCTATACAAAAGAAAGCAGGGGTGTTTGGTTACTAAAATGCGCCGTAGGCGAAAATTTTTAGAAATATAAAGCACAGATAGTTTAATAAAGGTATAGGAAATTACAAAATCATAACAGTATAATGTATTTTCCATCTTTTCTCAATGCATGGGGCTTGAACCCCCAAACCATATACAGCCCTGTGCGTCCTGGGCTTATGTATGGGAAAAGCCAGGTCTCGTGGAATCGGTAATTAGCTAGGTACTTGACAATAATAAGTACATTTTTAAATAAATGTATCTATGTTACACAGTATTACATGACAATTTTCCAATTTATATTCAAGCAATGAATCAATGTTGTATATTCTGCGTTTAGGATATTTTCACTTAGAAATTTTTATTTTCTTCCAAAAATCCAGGGGGGGGGGGGGAGTAAAACCTTCAACGTACAGATAAAGAAGTTGATGAATAGGAGAACGTTTCAGGTGTTATGTTTGCAGACGACGATCAAAATGAAGGTGTCGCGTCTTGAACGACATAGCAACAAAATGTGATTTATTTTCAGTTATTAGACCAGCTTATACCCCCTCCTAAAATTAACTGCTGGGTGCTATTAGCGCCCTAGCGCCCTCCTAAAACCGGCGCTGACTAGTGTTAAAAGTGAATTACAGTACACTCCCTCTATTCCAAACCCCTAATTTGCATAGGTGTGTTCGAACTATGGGATCATTCCAATTGAGGTTAGACATTCAGATTATGGAGCATTGTTCGAATTATCAAACAACTGTAATTATGCCTTTATTTACCTCACGGGTCACACGTCAGGGTCACCTCTCACCGAATGATCCAATCCTGTGAGATTATTTGCACCAGCTGGTTGAGTGAGGGTGGGGGAAGGGATGCTTTTGGATTAAGAGATAGTTTGGTCTAGGCCGTGTTCGGATTAGCGGGATTTACTGCACTTTTAAAAGTGATTTAGTTACACTACTGTTTTGAAGTGACATTTTTTGACACTAACAATAATGTTAAATATTCTACTTGTAATAACATCTGTAGAAAATAATATATCTGAGGTCTTTACTACTTTGTACTTTGTTGATGTGTCACCTAAATTATGTCAGTGACAGAAACAGGTTGTTACTTCAGATTCTTAGTGCACGTCCTCACATAAGGCGGACGGCAGACCGGAGAGCAGTGCTGAGATGGCAGCAATAGGAAGCCTACTATCGAGTCCTCACATATGGCAGAGAGAGGAGCAGAGAGTAAGCGTGTTTTCTCGCTGGTAGCGGGGCGTTCAATTCAGTTTGATATTTTCTGGCATATTGGCACGCATTTAACCTCGAAAAGGGAGCGTTGTATTTTTATATACCTACTTAATAATAAACAATATGTATTCCGCAATGCTAATTAGTGAAGTTTTTAGTCACAAACCCCTATGGGACATAACTCATGCACATCACCACAATCGAGGTGTTTTAGACAAACTTTAAGATATGAAATCCCGTATGCATTATTATAAAAAAATATACCTAGGCCGTATCCATCCAGTTTCTTGTTTCAATAAACTGTTCTGTCTTCGACAGCAAGAAGTTGAAAGTATTTATTGACATCCCGCTACATTTGAAAAATTTCTGGGGATGCTTTCGTACATTTTTGTACAGATGATGGAATTCACCCAAGTGTTTCCCTGCTTAAGTTTATTTCATGTACCCACATTGCACGTCTATTTTACCAAATCTGAAAATTTAGTTGTGGATTTTCACATAAAAATAATGTAGAAATTTACATTTTTATAGCTGTTTCTTTGAGGTTAGACTTTTTAATGTTTCCACTTTACTGCCAACCTCTCTGCACAATACGCCTTTCTAAGCTGTCACAATCCCCTGACTGTGTGGACCCTACCTGCACTACTCTCCGCTTTCCACCCTGCTCTCCGGTCCGCCGTCCACGTTATGTGTGGCCGTGCACTTAGCTTGCCTCTTTATCGGTTATCTAGTACATTTAGTAATTAAATAAATATATGATAAATATGTACAGGGTGCCCACGCTTAGACTCCCCTATATCTTTTTAATTTGTTGTGTTAGAAAAAAGTTTTAGATAAAAGTTGTAGGGGGCTTTATGTAGTTTTCTGGGATAGTATTAGTAGTAAAAACCAACCTTATGTTTATTTAAATGGAACATCCTGTATGTTTTTGCATTTTTGTAATGGTTCGTCAAGGCAATCAAAATGATATAAAACTTTGTTTCATTAGGTATATTGTTGTGTGACTTTTAATGTAAAAAAGCAAGAAAACAGAAAATGGTGCAATATTCAATCCTGGAAATGTCACTAAGGTAGATGTTTCATAGGTGCTCTACATGTTCCTTAGAAAGTAATTGTTTTCAACAGGAAAATCGAAATTTCATGGTGAATCCTCAGATAAATTGATAGACGTGGCAACGCCGCACTATTTCACTACCTGTCACTACCATTGACATAGGCAAAATTTTAAGACACGTCACGGCGGGCGAGCCATACTGATGAGGGATTACCGTCCCGAAACAGTACTGTATATGGTCAACTATCACTCTTTTTGTTCTATCGATGTTTTCGGTTGGTTAACAGACGCCGTGGAGACGGCAGATGGCGGGTCTCGGTAATTGTGGCGTGAGCCTTTGCCGATCAAGACCAGTGGCTTTGTCCCGCACCTTCGGGTGTGCTATCATTATAATACTCCATGATCAATTAATTGCTTCGGTAATTGATTGATTCCTTATATAGTAAATCTATCGTCTAGGCACGTTTGTCTACCACTTGATAGTCGGGTGAGCCATACTGATGAGGGATTACCGTCCCGAAACAGTACTGTATATGGTCGACTATCACTCTTTTTGTTCTATCGATGTTTTCGGTTGGTTAACCGACGCCGTGGAGACGGCAGATGGCGGGTCTCGGTAATTGTGGCGTGAGCCTTTGCCGATCAAGACCAGTGGCTTTGTCCCGCACCTTCGGGTGTGCTATCATTATAATACTCCATGATCAATTAATTACTTCGGTAATTGATTGATTCCTTATATAGTAATAAAGAATAGCTTTAACCAAGTTGCTCTAAGGCTGCCACCTTGTACCTACGTAAAGTTCAGGCCACAAAATGGCCTCTTAAAGTCTCGAACATTTACCGGAGGTGGACAGTTTGTTGTTAAGGTAAAATGCTTTCGATGTAGTTATCTTGGGAAGAGGCATGGTCTGTTGAAGATCAATAGTAAGGTAACAAACATTTTCATCAGAAGCTGCTCTTTTACGGTCATTCTGCATGAGTTGGAACCCTGCTCTAATATTTTCCTTATGTTCGTCGTTCGACTGTCCTGAATCACAGGTACTACATGTATCGCTTTTTGGGGTACTAAATGAAAGGTTAAACTTTGTATTAAATATATTGGCATATGACGCCTTTTTGACGAAATAATGCGAAGGTCTGTTTTCAGCCTTACATTTTTCTAAATATAACCTGTACATCAATGACATATTAAGAGTAGGTGCTAAGTATCTTTTATAAGGATTACTGTGTCTCGAATAATGAGACTCCTCTGAAGGGAACATGCTGATATGATTTGTGATATATTCTATTACCTCATCAAGGAGTTTGTGTGGTCTGTTTGAGTGCCTTCCTCGTTTATCTGGAGAAGGAACTGATTGTCCACTTAAGAGCTTTTCTTTAATAACCTCAACTTTTCCTCCACCTATTTGATACAAAGAACAAAAAGCTGATTTGCAAACGATAATTTCTTTGTTCTCTACAACTATACTGTATTTGTATGAGTTTTGCTTATGTTTTATGGCGTCCTTTCTAATGCGGAATACTGGCATAGGAATAATACTTTTAAATAAAAGGGCATTTTTGGCATTTACATCAAGTCTATAAAAATCTTTTAAAATCATGGTTCGCTGTTCAATAGAAAACTTGTTAGTACAATGCATTCTGCATTGTTTTCCACACAAGTTGCCTAGATTCGGGACTTTTCCCGGTACTTTCTTTTCTTTATAAGACATATATTCTTGTCCTCTCTCTCTCGCTAAAGCAGCCTTCTTTCTTTTCCATTCTTCTTTGTTTTTTTGTCTCTTTTTGCTTTGTTTCGGATTTAAATTAATTTTTTTTTCGGGGGACAACTTTGTATTCTCGATAGTCCTGCTTCATTACAATCCATAATATTATTTTGTATTTCTGGTTCTATTACTTCAGTCTCTTCAACTCTGTCACTTTGGATATCAGACATTTCTCTACTTTCCTGATTATCTGAAGGCAAATATTCACTCTCATTAGATTCTAAATCAAATGTATCCTCTTCGTCGAATTGGTCTTCGAATTTACCTGAATGAAAAATAAAATTAACGTAAACCATTTTTAGTAATTAGATTATACTTACTGTTTTTGAATACTTTCATTTTACAGTCAGAAATTGATGGTCGGACCTCGGGTCGGACTTCATATTCTATGCTATCTGCTGGAATAATTAAATTTTGCAGAATTTTAATATTATTTCTTCTTTTATTAAAAGCTTAAAGTAAAGAAAAAGGTAAGTAACTCATATAAAATGCGGATACCTCAAGCAAACTTACTTGGAACATGAAGATCTGTATTTGTCTCGATATTTGAAATAGGAACATTACATTCAGAGCCGAGTTCCAAAGGGATGTCAGGAATTTTATAATTATTCGAAATTTGTATTTCTCCGTCTACATTAAATAACTAATAATAGATAATGTACCAAAACACAAAACCAACAACTACTAACCTGTAGATGAGCAATTCTTTACCAGAGATTCTTGGGACCCCTCAATATCACTTTTTCTTTTCTGTGAACTGGGTGGTGCTATATTGGTATTTTCAATAGCCTTTAACACCATCAGCTTTCCTCTTGACAACATTTTAATAATATAAACACAACTGTGCCGTATTTGAAACTTGAAATGTCAAAATTTATAGGTTATGTTTAACGTTTTTGTGCGCATGCTCCCAATGGATAAATGTGTTATGTACAGATTAAATCACTTATTTAAATGGATGAACATGCTATGTGCAAAGAGTTCCCTATACGAGATATTGATGAAGGTGTTAAGTGCCCTTAACACATTTATCTACTGAGTTTTGATTAAAATAGAGTACATAATATATTCATCGCTTCAATTTTACCTAAATGAATCAGTAGGTTGTGTTTAAAATTTATTCAGATGTTAGACCCTAACATAACATTCATTCATAACAAAACCCGCATTTTTTAAAAAATGTTACATAACACCTTCTTCCACTCGCCCCTTCAGTTATCCTAGGTGAAAGAAGCTAACAAGTGTTCAGATACGTCAAAGCGTGGTTGTCCGTGTGAACCGTGAAAAACCTACTCAATAGGTAAACCCTCCATTTAGTTAGCGCAAACACACACGCTAATGCCTCCTTTTTTCAAGTGGTCCCCTACCCTCTCGTAGAGCTTCAAGGGACCCAACTAGAAATAAAGAAGAAAGTCAAGTATCTAGGAGTCTGGCTAGACTCCAGACTGACCTACGAGGAACACATACTCACAAGGACCAAAAAGGCATGCAATGCACTATGGGCGTGCCGCAGAGCCGTGAGAACTTCGTGGGGATTGAGTCCGAAGATCATGCTTTGGATTTACAAGGCAATGATTGTACCCATGATCACACATGGGGCTGTCGTTTGGTGGTCAGGCGCTGGCAGGACCAGACCAAGGGCGGCGCTTGATAAGATACAACGCCTAGCCTGCCTCTGCATCACTGGGGCCCTTGGGACCGCCTCCTCCCGGGCCCTCGAGACCCTGGTGGGTCTCCCGCCATTGCGTGCGGCGGTGGAATATGAGGCGGCTAAGGCGGCCCTCAGATTAGAGGGCCTTAACATCTGGGCTTCTGGGAGCCCACCTGGTGGGCATCAGAGGCTATGGTCTGAGCTGAAGGAGGCGCTTCCCATCCTGGACATGCGAAGGGATGTGAAGGAGCCTTCTATTGGCTTTTATGATAGACTCTCCTTCTCCTTCCCCGTCTCGGCTTACGCCTCGACAGGCAATCTTTACGGTCGTCCGGGAATGTTCAGCTTTTCCTACTAGGTACACAATGTACTATTGTAAATCGATTAACTTTGCCTGAGGTATTATTGTATGTACGTAGCATGATACAACAAAAGAGAGATATGATATTTAGCCGCCTCAATTTCGTTCCCTTCTGCGCAATTACGTCACGCGGTAAGTTCCCGCCCACTTATGACATGCAAAGTATTACAGTATGTCCACTGATTGAGTTTAGAAAGGGACAAATGGACCAAAGAGTAATTAACAGTAATTTTACAACGCAAACTTCCACAAATTGGCTGAAAATGCAGAGAACACACTACAATGACACTCAGACGTTTCTCAGATGATACAACTTGTACCATTGTTTATAACCGCGTGACGCGCCAATATGGTGTCCAACCTGCGCAATATCATATCTCTCTTTTGTTGTATCATGGTACGTAGTATAGCCAGTCTAGCTCATACAGGGTGTTCGTAAAAAAATCAAATTTGACAAAAAAATCATTTATTAAAAAAATTATCAAAAAAATGGATTTTACATTAGGCCCCTCCTAGGTAACTGTCAAAGATGTAGAAGCTTTGTTTTTGTTTTCATGGCATTCCATTCATGGTACACCTGATTTGATTGATGTGATATGTTGATGAATAAATCATAATTAAGGATAATTGTGGATGATGCCTCCAATTGTTAGGAAATGTTGAAATCAAGTATGTTTAACAAGGAATAGAAGAATCCCTAATTTTTTCTTTAAATATTTTTTAAATACAGGATTTCATCAAATTTGATTTTTTTACGAACACCGTGTATGAGCTAGACTGGCTATAGGTACAATAATACCTCAGACAAAGCTTAATCGATTTGCAAAAAAAGATCACCAACCTGTGCCCTCTGGTTTATACAGGGTACTCTGGAAAATCTGGCCCTATACTTTGTGAATATAACTTAGAGTACTGATATTATGTACAAAAGGTTTTGAGCTATGGCCACCATCCATTTTATTCTTAAAGGAATGCCTAATATGATATTCTGAAAATTGTTCGTTTAAAAAAAACATAGTTATCCATGGAATAATAACTCAGTCGAAATAGTATAGTGTCTGTGAAATACCTTCCTCTAGGTGAATCTAAAAAAATATATGATAAATTTTACTCGGCTCTTTATAGATTTCTACAGTGACACACTGTATTCCTTAATCTATTTTTATATCGTAATGTTGAAAACGACTATTCACATTCAACTTGAGAAATAGGCAATGCCAAATTTTCTGATATGCAGAAGCCAAAGCAGAAGATGTCCCTTGGAATATATTAGGAAGGGAAGAAAGGGCCGGATTGGGCATAGGGACGTCGCGTCATCGTTGACTGCGCTGCGGCCGCGGTGATGATTATTTTGATATTTTCATCACTTTAATCTTTTATTTTATTACAAGAAATACACTTAACAGTGTGTGGCGATTTTTACACTATCTTTGGACAGTTTTATAGATATTATATTTTTATAGTGTATTACCTTAATTAAAACATAAAACTCATGCAGGTGTATTGTAAAACGAATAATTAGATATTATTGTCCTGATATTTAGCTCTTTACTAACCTTGCAGGCGTACAAGCCACGTACAAGCTAATATTATATGCGCACGATATCCATATGTGACGTCATCGCATGAACCGAAAAGTTACCGTTCAACCTTCTCTCCACTAACCTTGGACGAGAGCAACCCTAGCCTGTCTCAAGGTCTCTAGAATCGACCTTGAGCCTGTTAGTATTCTTGGAAGTCTCAGAAAAATAAAAAACGTAAAACTGGCTTTGTATTGGCAAGTTTGTTCCCATAATAAAAAAAATAGTGTTTACAGTTCGGGTGACAGATCTGGTGCTAACGATTACAAGGCAGTGGGGTACCTCTTATTTTTTAAAATAGTTATAAAAAAATAGGAAAAATATATTTGCCTTTATATCTCAATTTTTTTTTATAAAAATTGAAGTATAACCCTGGGTACAACGAGTACGCGTCAATTCTAAAATTCAAACTTATCAATGTTGACAGTTACTAGTTGGGGATTGTTCGGCGAACACAATATAAAAAAATAAAAAAGAAAAACTTTTTAAAACAAGCTTTTATTTAAGCCATGAACTAAAACGAATAAAATAAGTTTAGGTTTTCGTTAAGATAATTCAATGCCACACTGCGGCAAGCTTTTTTAAATAAAAAAGCTCGTCGCGAGCGATGTTTATAAAAGTAGGTAGGTAGGTATCAATTAATTTTATCGGACAGTGATTAGTTGATAAGCAAGTACATGCCAAAGAATGTATTTTCTTTACAGTTTGCGCGACAAGCTTTTTGATTTAAAAAAGCTTGTCGCAGTTTGGCATTGAATTATTTTAACGAAAACCTAAACGTATTTTATCCGTTTTAGTAATTGACTTACTTAAATAAAAGCTTGTTTTTAAAAAGGTTTTTTATTATTTATATAAAGGAAGGAGTGGATGGAGGAGAACATCAGTACCCAGAAAGGACTAGTCTGGTACACAGACGGGTCCAAGATGGAGAAAGGAACGGGGGCCGGAGCCTATTGTAAGGAACTGGCCTGTAAACTTACAGTCTCCCTAGGAGAACACACTACAGTGTTCCAAGCGGAGCTGTTTGCCATTATGCTGGGGGCGGAGGAATCACTCAAACTCCAGGTCGAGAGAAGCGAGGTGACCTTCTACTCTGACAGCAAAGCAGCCCTTCTAGCGCTGCGAGCAAACCGCACCACATCTCCTTTGGTGGAGGAATGTCGAGCGAGTTTGCTTAAACTGGTGGCCGCAGGGAATAAGGTGACTCTGTCCTGGGTGCCCAGACATTCGGGCATCAAGGGAAATGAGACCGCCGACCTCTTGGCCAGGGAGGGATCCATGAGCGGGCCGATGGGACCGGAACCCCTTTTGGGGATCGCCCCTCGGGTAGCGATTGGAGTCTTGGACGAGTGGCTGCAGAGCAGATTCGTCGAGGAATGGCCCAGAGCTGCAGGGATGAGGCAGGCGAGGCTCATGATCCGTGGGCCATCGCCTGCCTTGTCCTGGGAATTGCTGGGTCTGCCAAGAAAGGAGGTTAAGGGTTTGGTGAGGGTCCTCACTGGGCACTGTCGCTTAGCCCGCCACCTACACCCCATTGGGGCGGAGGAGGAACGGGAATGCAGGTGGTGCCTAGAAGAAGAGGAGACCCCCCACCACCTAGTAACAGAGTGCCCTGCGCTCGACAGGGTCAGATTCGAGTCCTTCGGCATGGCTAGGCTGTGCGCTGAGGACGTGTATGGTGTCAGGTTGGGGGGACTGCGGGCCTTCATCAAGAAGGCCGGCATGCTGGAAGCCCTTTGATACCGGCCGTGGGGGCACAATGGGCCCATGGAGGCCTACGTGCCGGGCCGATCAGAGGCGGCCACCCCTTAATTTGATGATGATGATGATGCCTCCTTTTCGTTTGAATGGTACCTAACTTCCCGCTGTAACAAAAGCCTACTTGCCCAAGCAACAGTCCGCTTCTCCCCGCCCACTACTTGATAACAACTGAGCAGCGACGCCCACGTCGCTCGCATCAATACCCACGTGCCATTCAGCCATCAAAACTGATAGATAAAGCATCGTGGCACTAACCAATTCACTTTTGACTTTCT
Source organism: Pseudeuparius sepicola (assembly GCA_963920635.1). Lineage (NCBI taxonomy): Eukaryota > Metazoa > Arthropoda > Insecta > Coleoptera > Anthribidae > Pseudeuparius > Pseudeuparius sepicola. The sequence continues at coordinate 32,903,954 of OY987300.1, read as the reverse complement.
CGAATGCAGTCTGTTGTTCTTCTGCCCAAGACCAACGAGTATTTTTCACAGGAGCAGTCAAGAGTTCACATTTAAAAAAAAAGACGGGTAAAAACTCCGATCAAAATGAACCAATCCCAGAAACCTCTGCAGCTCTTTCACGTTTTTTTGGGGTAAGTAATCAGCTATGGCTTGCACCCTATCTGGATCTGGTTTGATGCCCTCGGTGGTGAGTACCCGACAAATTTTATTTCGGAGCAAAAATCACACTTTTTAGGTTCAACTTTAGTTAACCTCTCTTAAGTGTACAAAGACAAGTTTAAGATGACGCAAATATTCTTCAATACTATTAGACACAATCAGGATATCATGAACATAAGCCACAAAGAAATCAGAAAATTCGGGCCAAAAAATACGACAAATCATTCGCACGAACACTGAAAAGGACGTCGCAAGCCCAAAAGGAAGAACTTTATAAAGGTAACAGGTAGACCCCACCATAAAACCAGTATATTTCTTTGAATCCTCAGAAAGGGGATCCTGCCAATATCCAATTGTAGCGTCCAGCCTGGAAAAGAATTTCTGTTCCGAGGTCCTTTTCTAATTTTGTGAATTCATAGAGACAAATTCGTACAGAGTTGTTCTGCTTTACCACAATAATAGTGGGAGAAACATAATAAGAACTTGGAGCACGCTCAATAATCCCATGCGATTCCATCTGACACAACGTCTCCTCTACAGCCTCCCGATATGAGACAGGGTCAGGGTATAAAAAAAGCTTCTCATCCCACAGTTTGATCTCATGAATGTAAGTTTCAACCAACCCTGGAATATTCGAAAAAACATCAGAAAATCGTTCCAAAACCTCCGTTAATAAAATACATTTATTCCCGGGCAAGGCAGAACATGTTACCTTGAAATCTATATCTCCGGTGGATATTGCACACATATATGCGCATCTATGAAGATGTCACTGCCAATTGGTGAGTGTGATTCGCAGTTTCGGACGGACCAGAGCCCCGAATTTGTGCACAATATCTCTTTCCAAGTCAATGACCGCTTTATAAGTACGCAAAAAATCAATACCGATAACCACGGGTAAACAAGATCCGGCACGACTAAAAATTCATGCGAAAATTCATTCTCGTTTACAGAAAAAATAAGTAATGCTTGCCACCGAACGCGACATTGCTTTGCCTTAAAAACAGCAACAATCTTGATGCCAACTACAGGAAAAGAAGGTACTTGATTGTGTCCAATATCTAACTGCAACCACACTGACTCTGAGATCGCACAGATTTGACTTCCAGAATCAATCAGCGCGGGAAACGAAAAACTATACTTACAAACTTTGAGAATAGGACATATGTCCTTATATACAGGGTGCTCAATTATTTACTAGTACTTATTTATTGAGAAATTTGCCCCCCCCCCCCCGGATAATACTCCCTACGACCGGGCCACATCGTGACAAATTTTGCCTCGTTTCCCGAATCCGGCTCCACGTTCTATACAAGATTCCTCTCCTGGGTAAGCACAGCAAATATGTTTCGATTTTGAAATCTGTTTGGCATGTTAAATTGATTTCTACTGATTTTAGGAGCCTGATCTCGGGGAAAACTACCCGGAGGATTCTTTATTTCACCAGTTGGACCCAGATGCTGATGCACCCTTACGAAAAAAAAAAATATTCCACCTGCCTGAGATGTTCCAAAGCTTCGGAAAAAGTGTTTACCCCAATAAGGGTCGCCGAGACACTTGCCGGAAAGTGTCACGCCACTATTTGAATTAACTGGGGAGGGGAGGCTCAAATGGAGGTTGTAAATATTTCCCGATAGAAACATCTAATAGGTAAAATGCTCAGAGAAACTACGCCTATTTGATTCTTGATAAATGATGGATTCCAACACCAATTGGTGAGTGTGATTCCAGAAATGCTCCAACAAATTACACATGAACTATTGAAAATCATCAAAAGTTGACAAAAAAGCATCTGCCCACACTCAAGCATTTTTTGCAAAAAAAATATAGATGGCTGGAGCATTTATGAGCTGAAGCATTTTGAGCATTTATGAGTAGGTCATTTTTAAAAGTGTCTGGTTATTTTTTGGTCACTCACCGGCAATTGGAGCATTTATGATCATTTGTATAAATGTGGTTAGTTAGGGAATTAATAAGAATTTTTGGTCACTTATGAGCATTTATTTATGGTCATATATAAAAAAGTCCCTCCTTTCCTAACCTATAAAACTACAAAACCATTTCTAACCTAGAATATTGTGAAAATGAACTGAGTGTTTTTCCTAGTTTTTGTACCTACTTTGCGAAATGGTCAAACAAAATTCAATAGTCTGGAATTACTTCAAGAAAAGAAGTGAAGTAACTTGTTTTGTTTTTAATCTGAATATATATTTTATTTTCTTAAACTTTTGTTATCCTTGATAGGTACTACTCACCTGTATTTTATTTTTATGTTGCCATCAAAACATGGCAACTCCAGCCTAGGCTTTTTTAGTTTAAGCTTTACATTATTTTGATTTACCAAACTCTCCCTATTCTGATTATTCAAATTGCCATTTACATTATGCATTTCCGATACAACTTGTGCAACCACTCTGGCAATATCAATCTGCGAAAGTCTGTATTTTTGAGGCTGAGAACAACATGGTGGCGGTGGTAGTACCACAGCCGCCCTCGATAAGGACTGGTTGACGCTGCCCCCGAGAGTCCCACACATTGGGTTGATTTGGGCACACATTCCTTCGAGCGGTTCACTGCTCAACCCCTAAGCTGCACCAATACCCTCCACAGGTTCCAAACCTTGGATATTTGTAGAATCGTTGCCCCCCCAGTGGCAATGCAGTAGAAAAAATAGGATTGATCCTACCTTGACTTTTCACCGAATTTTCATCATGCTGGAAAGAGGTCCTCGTGACACGCAGCAAGCACCGCAGGAATGGATGTCTTTCACAAATGTCTCTTCTGAGGTAATCATGTGTGGCTGGTGTTACTTATAAAGTTAATTCATTCACACCTAATCATAATAATAACAATAACATGCAATGTGAATAATTAAACCTTTTCTGGGATTAAACTATACTATACAAAATAGGCTAAAGTATGTGACATGTGATTGAAATACTTCGTATTTTATTTGTTTTTTATTTACTTTTGTATTGACAGTATTATTTCGTATAATGAAGTATCAGAATTGAGGAACGATCAGACAAAACCAGATAAATCCATTTTATAGAGCTTCGAGATATGGACGAAAAACATGCCAATAACGGGTTCTTAACTTTAACCAAAAAAATTATAGTGTACCTGAATGATATGATATAGACTTTGTAGGCAATATTTTCGTTTTTATTTCATAATTAACATAAGAATTATTACTAAGTACAAAATGGATTTGTCTGATTGTACTTGAGTTGAAGATAAATATTTAATTTTATAATGTAAAAGTGTTTATTTTAATGAAGGTATTTTTTAATAGCATATCTTTTAAATCTCGCACAGCGTCCACAACCTAAACTAAAAACATTCCCTTTAACCACCTGACATTTTTGTTGGTAACCCCATTACATTTTTTCGTAACACCTGACCTTTGCAAGTTAAAGCCGAAAATACATTATTTATATGCAAAATATCACGGATAGAGTACTCTAAATACTACACTCGCTGATGGATTTATCCCGTTTTGCTTGAACAATTCCTATGGAATTTTATTTTGTGGATTTATCTGGTTTTTGTCTGATTGCTCCTCAATTATTCCTTTACTCAATGCCCAAGCATTAAAATCCATAGCAAAGTATAAAAGTTATCAGAGTATAACCTCTATTGGGTAACTCGTTTTAAGGGGTCCAATCTCGGCAGGTACCCCTCACAGACACGAAGAACACCTGGGAGCCATATATATTTTATATTGACAGAAAAGTATAATTCACTATACAGGGTGTCCAGTAAGTACGTGGACATCTCATGAGACGTCAAAATATCACGATTAAGCTTAACATTGATGGGTCAAATCTCGATAGTTACTGAGGTACTTCTTTTTTTTAATTGAATTAGGGCAATTTTTGGAGTTTGAAATTAAGCTGAAAATGTCAATTTATACGTGTCTCACAGAGGGCGCCACTTGCGCTGTTTTCGGATCTTGCGTTTACTCTTAACTTTTTTGAGGTTATCTTTTTGGTCCTGCAGGTCCATCATTTTAGTGCATCTTTTCATTCTGCAACAAAAAGGTACTCCAGGTATGACCAAATCAACAGTTTGCGTTTATATTGCCAAAACATGCCCCAAAACACCTGTCGACTTCAATATTCAAAAAATAAAATTTTCACTTACTGTTTTCAAATGTTACAGATCAACTGTACATTGCAAATGAAGAAAAAATGCCAAATGAACATTGGTTGAAACCAGGGACCCTTTAAAGTAAGGGGACCCAGCATTATACTTTCCAAAGTGAGGCCGTTTCTTTCCCCATTCTAATGGTCTCAATGATGCCAAGTATGCCATTTTATTGGAGAATCTATGAATATAAGAGGTACTTTGATTGTTAGTAAAAATTAATAACGATTGCCCCCCTCCCCCGCACAAGCATGTGGTTGCTTCTGGGGTACTCCTAGTTTGGAGTATTGTGAGGGTGAGAATTATTATTATTATTATCGACTTAGCCAAAAGGCATTCGCACTCCCTCTACGGGGAACATTCACTCAGATCCCGGGTATCCCGGATACCATAAGGATCTGGCTCGGACGAGACCCTTGCCATGTTATCGGGCCCTAGGTGACATTGATGTTATCGGACGTTCCTGCATTCCCCATGAACCTCCATTATTATTATTATTATTATTATTTCTAAAAATTAGGCTTGACAATGTTCTGTCAACAAACACAGAGTATGGCAAGTGCCAAATGAATCAAATTTATTTTATATTTGAATTTGGTTTCCTGCAATTATTTCCAGGAATTTAAGTAATATATATAGTAAGTCAGTGCCGATTTTGCTTATTTGAGAATTTGTCGCTATTGCACCTTGTTACCAGGTTCCTGAATCCATTTGTAATAATATGTGTACTTGAACTTTCTTCCCTTGTTGAATGTATCTACCCAAAGAACTTTCACAGATTTCGGGATGGACTAATAAGATTAGGTCTTGTACTTAGTTCTAATCATGTAGTTTTTCTCGGTGCTCATTTTTGTAATTTTATTTCTCTTCCAAGGTACCTCACAAACGTAAAATAAACTTATAGTTGTAGATAAAAACTGTTTAAAAAAAGGCCTGACTGAAGCTACCTGCTTAATAATTTAAAATTTAGGAAATACCATTTTTGTTTTGAACTACTTACATATACATAATGCCCACGTAATGGGAATTGTAGGACTACTAAAGGTGAGACATGAAAAATCTGGTTGCAATTATTGGGACTACTACAGGCGGCTGCATTACCTTTAATTGACTATCTGGAAATTAGAAAACTTCGGGCCCCCCATATCCTATAGTATGACTTTTCAATAAGAATTTTTCTGCTTACCTTTGGCACCTTCAGTTTTTTGTTAAGTTTCATGTTAAAAAAAAGTTTAGTTAAAATTTAATTTTCAATTAATAAAAATGGTTTTAATAATTATAAAAAAAATAAATAGAAACTTTTATTTAACAAAAACAAATCAAGTAATACAAAAAACAAATAATATTTAAACGATACTTAAACAAAACATCCAATTGGGAATTAACAACACAACAAAAAATAAATAAAAAAACTGCTTCTGAGGAACAACGAACAAAATAAAGAATTAGTAATAAAAAGAAATAACTAATAATTTTTTTTGCGTACTTTCATTTCAGAAAACTTATTGATGATATCATTTATTTCTAATTTATCAAGGATATCGCTTTCTACGTTTAGAATGGCCAAAGATGAAACATTTTCTTCGTTCAATGAGTTTCTTAAATATGATTTTACCCGTTTTAACGTAGAAAATGATCTCTCGCCGGATGCGTTACTGATAGGGATAGTTAAATATATAGCAACAATACCTCAACGTTAGAGAAGGTTGACAAATATTGTTATCAATTAAAAATTTTAACATATCAAATCATTATTATACCAATCTAAGCCTAATTTTATTTAATTTTCTTTATCAAATACGGCCTTTCTTATTGGAATACTTTATAATTTTTTTCAAGCGCCTTTTTCGGGCCCTTCTCCTCCGGGCCCAAGGCCCGGGCCTTATGTGCCTTTTGGTAAAATAAGCCCTGAGTAGGTGAATATTTTATTTTTCGAATATTGAAGGCGACGTGTTTTGGGGCACGTTTTGGCAATTTAAACGCAAACGGTTGATTTGATCGTTATGAAACAAGAGTACCTTTTTGTTGCAGAATGAAAAGATGCACTAAAATGATGGACCTTCAGGACCAAAAAGATAATCTCAAAAAAGTTACGACTAAAAGCACGATCCAAAAATAGACCAAGTGGCGCCCTTTGTGAGATACGTAGAAATTGACATTTTCAGCTTATTCTCCATCCCCAAAAACACAAGCAGTGCCAAATTTCAGGTCAGCAGCTTGATTATTTTGGGAGATATTGCCATAATTCAATTTCAAAAAAAGAACTACAACGCCCTGCACCTTAGTAATTATTGAGATTTGACCCGTAGATATTAAGCTTAATCGTAATATTTTGACGTCCCCTACCTGCTCCCGTGAGATGTCCACGTACTTACCGGTCACCCTGTATATTATGTATTTGTAAATCGTACAGAAAATTATCATTATGATAGACCAAGAGCTAGCCTTAAAAATGCAAGCCTATAATCAAAATGTTTTTAAAGTGTTAATGTACGATGTGACAATGGAAAAAATCATCGCCTTTTGGCGTCGTATCTAATCCAAGAGAATTTCCCGGGACTTTAAAACACACCTAGCAAATTTCTAAAATAGAGTAGAGAGTCAGATATGATTTACAGCCCATACAGTTTCTCTTTTGTGTGTAGATTTTTTTAAATGTTCGTATTATGGGCATTCTTTTGATATGCGAGGCAAGCCCAAGAAAACAAAAGATTTAGGTAACATTTCTTTTGAGGCTTCCTTAAGGACGAGATTATCAGAGCTATCAAGGGTTCTTTCCAAAAAAATGATTAATGTTCCTGGGGCGTACTGAAATACTTTGGGTGATTTTACCAGAAGTGGGAGTAAAAATAGTTAACCTATTGAACAAGTTCACACCAGACACAAAATTATTTTTTGCTTGCCGTAAACTTTTGTCTTATTTTGATGAGAATACTATGTTCCTGAAAAGATGCCTCATAGTTTTGAATGACCCTACGTATTTTGTAGTCCAAAAGCACTGGGCAAATATGTGGATACCTGGTATTGTTCTTTAGTAGCTTTTTATGTGCGATTATTACAGGTTATTTTAGTAATGTCTATAGTACTTGAATAAAAGCTCTAGTATAATACGGAAAAGGGATTGGTGCATCTGTTTGATCTGTTGTAAAAATATGTCCGAAAAGAGAAATGAACACAAAACTAACATAGATCACATCTGATTAAGTATTAATTTCCTTGGTTTTTCAAAACAAAAAATTTATTAACTTTATTTTTACGGTAACATCTTAAACATATTTACAAAACAATTACGGCAATTTCACAGGGCAATAGTTAATATACTCGAGTTCAAGCTACATCGGAATAAGTCACTAGCACTGTGAACAGCATCATGAATTGAAGGAAAAATCCTCACGGTGGATTTGATTTCATATATCAGCTCACATTTTTTAAACATTTCATATATAGGATCTGAAAATAACGTATACTTTATGAAGGTGCTGATAAATTTTATACAGTGATCTCCAAGATATTATGATCTATTCTATTTTGTTGGTAGGTAGTTTTCTAAATAAAATAAAGTCTTGAATAAAAACTGATCTTGTATAACTCATTTCAATACCATTAATGGACAATTGAACATTAAAAAGATTGTGGTGAGACTATACTAAAACAATGGATGGGTAGGAAATTTCGTTATATTCTGATGCATTGATGCAGCCTGTTAGAGCAAATAATTGCCATTCGAGCCAAAAATATGTTGAAAAAATAAATACATCTTGATTTATTGCAAATTACTGAAAATCTGTTGTACCATTATATCTGGGAGACTATGTATCTGTACCTTTATATAGATATGAATTAAACATTACCTGAACAAGCTGCTATATAAATTGGTATATCTAACTTTTGAAAGCTATCAACAACACCTTTCAGCATTGATACACCAGAAGGATCAACATAACTTACAGACGAAAAATCAAATATGATGCATCTGGTTTCTGTGTTTATTTTATTTTGACATTTTCCTATTTTTGCTCTAACAGCATTAGTTTTTATTCCATCATTGTCACCCTACAAGCAAAGAAAATAAATCGCTGCATTAATAGTACCAAAGGTCATAATAGTACACTAGGCCAGTACCTGTTTTGTGTATTTTTGCTATAACAGATGGATTATTGATGAAGTCTGTCTAGAATAATGTATACAGGGTGGCTTATATAAGTGGCTCACTCAAAATATCTTGGCTATTTTTTGACAGAAAAACTGGTGGCGGGTGCGATCGATAGCTCTTCCGAGCGGCCTTCTTTTTTCATAATGAAAGTTGCTGTCCAAGGCCACCTAGGAAAACTATGGCCAAAAATAAAAAAAATTCATAATGTTTATACCGCTGTAACTTTTTTCTTTGTAGAGGTACAGAAAAAAGTTTAACATGAAAAGTGTTTGCAACAACTGCGGGAATACAACTGTTGTATCAGTTTTGAAACATTAGGTATCACTAACTTTGGGCTCTCCTGAGGTTTTATGGACACATTTTTTATAAAGGAAAATATCCCATTTAATTTGATATGCCACACTTGCCAGTTTGTTCTGTATTTACTATAAGAAATTAAGAAAAATTATTTATAATATTTGTGATTGCAGAAAGTCTAGTTACCCATGAAAATAAATAATCGATTATGACGCTAAATTAAAGTAGGCATGGCAGGCTTTCAACTTTTAAAAATAAAGCGGTTTTTATGCACTTCATCGAATGTCGAATAGCTAATCTAGAATTGTTATTTTAAATATTAAAAAAAATGCGATACTCGAAGACATTATTGAAAATAAATTAAAAATACTTAATATTTTCAATTTGACTTAATACTTAACAGGTAGGTAATGCCATACAGGCAATTATCCTAAAAACGAAATAATAGAATGTACCTACTGTTAGGTACAATACAATAAATGCTCAGTGAATAGAGAGTTAAAGCAAAGCCCTATACGTAGCCCTAGGCGTAGAAAAGGACAGCTACGCATGCACGTTAAAGAGTTTTTGAACGTACGTTCTTTGAGTGGACTTTCAGTTAACTTCAGCTAACTTTGTGCATTATAAAAAAATTCAAATTAAGCAAAACTATTAATAGCTGTAGAATGTTTATTTTAAGAGCTAGAGGAAAACTTTCATATTAAAAATTAATGGCACTAAGAAGCTTTATGCAACCAGGTACTCAGATAGTTTGAGCAAATTACACAAGGTAGGCGGCCCTCTTGGGACCATGAAAATTTTTGTCGGTTTGAAGTTCTTTTAGTACAGTGCGAAAAGTTGGCCATGGAGGCCCATTTGTTTTTTAACGTCGCCTAGCTGACCAAAATTTCTATATTTTGTTTTATTACGTATATTTTCTGTGTGACGCAAAATAAGCAAGAAAATCGCTTAATAAGAATTAAAGAAAAAATCATAGCATCAAGAGAGCCGAAGACCCTGTGCAATTTTCTGAAACTATCTGAGTACTCAGTTGGATAAAGCTTCTTAGTGCCGTCAATTTTCAATAGGAAAGTTTTCCTCTATCTCTTAAAATAAACATGCTGTGGCTATTAATAGTTTTGCTCAATTTGAGTTTTTTTATATTGCACAACAAGTTTGCCATCGACGCCAATTTCTTTTTCAGCACTACCTAGCTGTCCAAAATTGCCACATTTTTGTTTCTTAAGTTTTTTTTGTAGGGTGCAAAATAAGCGAGAACATCGCGGTGGTAGTCCTAAAAAAACACTCTGTATATACAACCGAAGGAAGCATGCCACCGCACCCACTATACGTTCAGTTCTAGAATGGTCTAAACCAAGGATGGTGTAACTGACAGGATAGTCCGATCCGCGTGAAAGTTCGCCAGCTCTGATCGGCGCAATGACGTCACTGCGGACCTCACGGCTGGGCTCACGCATTATACTCATATAAATGAATGTATTTCGTAGATGTAGACGATGTAGTTAATACATACGCATTCCAATTAACACTACAAATTATTGGTTTAAAAAATACTATATTATTATTTATTATTGATAGTACAAATAAGTTAAGAGCAATGACACTGCAAATAGTACAGACAAACGCACGGAATTCCGCTAGCTTTCAACCGTATACTTTACATGGAATTAGTCCCAGGACGTCCACCAAAAATGCAAAACGAAATTTGAAACATCTCCTCTGTTATACGTAAACTGATTTCTGTCAAACCTGTCTCAAACTGGCGAAAATGTAGGTCTACGATTCGTATGGACAATTTTTTTGTTTTTAATTGTAGTTTTTTAATGGTAACAAAAATACTCCTTCAAATACTCCCGAGAAAATTAAACGGTAGCATTTTTGTAAATTTTACAAGTACCAACAATGTTTTTTTAAAAAAAATTTTCATACGAATTGTTTCTCCATCTATTAGTTACATTTTGGTAAAAAAATCGAATTTTTGGAACTGAAAATAAAAAAGTAGATCGACTTCTAGAAAAACACTGCAAAGCCGAAATCAATACGAATACACAGAATTTCCCTGTGCCCCCACTCCTGCCCTCTCCTCAAGCGAGTTTCCGTAGAGGGGATTCTAAATAGACAAAGATAGGTACAATATGTTCGCCGTCGCACTCTTGTTTCCGCTTATCGTATTTTACAAGCTTTTTTTATTTAACTTCACCTGTTAGTGTGGGTCGAATCTTGCAAGCTGAATTAGAACCACTTCCTGACATCCGATTGAGCTGAAATTTTGCATACACCTTTAGTTCCGGTGACAATGCAATATGCAATACTCAATATTGTAATACTTTCTACTTTCTAATACTTAATATGGGTATCAAATGAAAGGGCTTGAGAAGTAGAAAACGCTAAAGTTAGTGAGATCACACTAAATGCAATAAGGCCGCCGCTCGAAGATGGCGGATTACATTTTTTCTTTCCAACCCCCTGAATATGGGTATCAAATGAAAGGGGTTGACTAGTACAAAATAATAAGATAAGTGACGTCATACTAAATCCAATATGGCGGACTAAATTTCTTTACCACTCTCCTGATATCGGAATCAAATATGTACTAAAAAGCACAAAATAAAATAAAAGATAAAAACCTTTCTAAAAACAAGCTTTTATTTAAGCCATGTACTAAAACGAATAAAATGAAATAAATCATGTGCTACATCGAATAGAATAAAATAAAATAAAATAAGTCTAGGTTTTTCTTAGAATAATTCAGTGCCAAATTGCGCCAAGTTTTTGTAATATGTCGCGAGAAATGTTCATAGAAAGTAGGTACCAATTAATTTTAATATACAGTGATTGGTTGATAAGCAAGTACCTACTTGCCAAAGTATGTATTTTCTTTAGAATTCGCGCGACTAGCTTTTTGATTTACAAAAATTTGTCGCAATTTGGCATTGAATTTAACGAAAACCTAGATTTATTTTATTTTATTCCTTTTAGTAGATACATGACGTGGGTATTTTATTTTATTCGTTTTAGTACATGACTTAAATAAAAGTTTGTTTTTAAAAAGGTTTTTTATCTTTTATTTTTTATTATCTACAATAGTTATCTAGCCTAATCTTGATTGAATTTGGGCTGAATTTGATGTTTCTGAAATTCTTCCGGATGGAATTTACAAGTATATAAAACCATAAATGCAATATTTTAAATTTTGGTTGTGTTAGTTCGTCTATGTACAGGGTGATCATTTTTATACTCCCAGCCTCTCTTAGTGGAAAACGGTCGAAGATATGGAGATATTATATATGGGAGATGATATAGGGTGTATAAAGGAATAAATTGGCCCCATGTAGCGACTCTCTGCTAATACGACGCTAGGCATCGCGTTGCGGCGCCAAGAAATATTTTTACCACCAACATACCATTTTTGTTACATCATTCAAAATCCCTTAGGGTAGTTTATTCATTTACACACTGCCCTAAAAAAAGGGTAAAAACTAACAACCCCTATTAATTTTTTTGCTCGAATTTTTTTGTGGGTCATTTTTACGTATAACAAAAATATGATTTGTGTAGCTCTTTTATTATGGACCTATCATTTTGGGCATCTACTGTAACATTTTTTTTATCCCGAAGCTGAATTGTTGTTACCTGATATTTTTGTTTTTTTAATGTTCAATAATAGTACATTATACACTTAGGTTGAGAAGTGAGCCATTATTTACCGAGCATTTTTATATCCTGAGGCGCGTAGCGTCGAAGGATATAATATGCGAGGTAAATAATGGCCTTCTCAACCGAAGTGTCTATAGATTTTTTTACTACTAACATTGAAATATTGCCACATTTTACATATTTAATTAGATTTCGATATTTTAGTCATTTCTCGCTTTTTTCAAATACTTCGAAAGCCTGGGAGTTCAGTTGTCAAGCTGATAAAATGAAAAATGAAAATAATTTTTAAATGTCATATAGAAAATTGTTCATTATTTACCCAGGTTTTTTTATTATCATTATTTACCTAGGGAGAGAAATATTACTTCTCATTAGAGGAATGAGGTAAATAATGTTGATTTCTCAGGTTAGTAGTAAAAAAAATAATTAAATTGTTTGACGCCCGTCTACTATGAATTTTTACTTGATTTTCTGTAGTCAGGGGAATGGCATTTATCATGAAATTATTTTTTTGTAGGAAAAATATTGTGTTTTCGAGAAAAAATGTACAGGCTACGCAAATCATATTTTTGTTATATGTAAAAATGACAAACAAAAAAATTACAGCAAAAAAATTAATAGGGGTTGTTAGTTTTTACCCTTTTTTAGGAGAGTGTGTCAAATTTTTAAGTAACGCCGTTATTGAGATATAAATAAAAAAATATTTGGATCACCCTGTAGACCCGAATAACTTGGCAAGGAAAGCCCAAATAGAAAAATTTTATATGAAAGACCCCCTTAAAACCACCTGCCGAACACCCCTTTAAAGTATTTACTATACATTCTGACTCACCCTGTATAATATCTCCATATCTTTGACCGTGTTCCACCAAGAGAGGCTGGGCCTCTAAAAATGATCACCCTGTACTTTTTTTGTAGGAAAAATCAAAGTTAACATTTTTATAAATAGTATTTTCAAGTACAGGGTGGTTCATTATAAATTGACACCCCCCTAACTTGCTAGTTTTTGAGGTTAGAAAAAAAGTTTTTTACAAAAGTTTTAGATACAATGGAACACCCTATATATTTTTGTATTTTTTAAATCTGCTCATCAAGGCAATTAAAATGATATTAAACTTTGTTAAACTAAGCTTTTTCCGTTTTTGAAAAATTCCGTTTTCAAATTTTATATTAAATTTATTTAACTCGAATTTGTGGATCTCGCGATAAAGATAGATGATCGATGTAATAACAAAAAATATTTGTTTTAAACAAGAGAGTAATATAGTGAAACTCCAAAATGTTTAGGAGCCTTTTCAAATTTTACTGATTATATTCTAGAAATAAAGAATTTCAGGAAAATCGTAAAAGCTCCTAAACATTTTGGAAGTTTCACTACGTTACTCTCTTGTTTAAAACAAATATTTTTCGTTATTACATTGATCGTCTATCTTTATCACGAGATCCATAAATTCGAGTTAAATAAATTTAGTATAAAATTTGAAAACGGAATTTTTCAAAAACGGAAAAAGATAATGCCACAAAGTTTAATATCATTTTGATTGCCTTGATGAGCAGATTTCAAAAATGAAAAAATATATAGGGTGTTCCATTTTAAAAAAAACATAAGTTATGTCTGCAACGGCTTTCTAGAACACACTGTACACGGTATAACAAGGAGGGTTTTTCGGTTATGGACACTCATATAGACTAGCAGATAACTAATTAAAAATCCAACTTATGCAAGCTTTCGCATAATATATATGCTTCATCAGGCTACAAAATGAAATAATATGGGTACAATTTGATCACTTAAGACTAAATTTGAATCAGAACTTACCAAAGTTAGAAAAAATATTACTATGATTGTAAAAATAGCGTAAATTAATTGTATATGCGGGGAAAAAGTTGTTAAATATCAAGTTGATTTATAAAGTCAGATTTGCAAAAATGTCATACAATAATAAAAAAGGTAAAAGGTGTGAAAAATAAGAGGGGTCAATATATTAAGTCGAACAGAGCTATGAAAAATTTTAATTAATTTTAAATTTTAATTTTTAATTTTGAGTAGTAATTTTGTTAGGGATAGAAGAAATCAAATTAGAATAAATTACGCTTAGATTATTTACGTCGGTACGAAAATTTATTGAATTAGGATGAGAATTATTAAAAATAGATTCTTTTATGAGTCTTTTTTGATAATTTTGTTCAAGATTAAGGACTAATGGTTTAGTTAAATCGAAATTATGATTGGTTAAACTATGGTGATTTGATAAAGCTGTATGATTATTATTATGATTACAATCTCTTTTATGATCATTCATACGATTTCTTAAATAATTTTTAGTTTGTCCAAAATTTTTATTCCAAAAACTCTTACGTGATAAATGGGTGATTCTATGTTTTATTGATTTAATAATAGAAATTTTTTGGGATTTTTTATGTAAAGAATCAAAATTAAGAACTCTTTTAGATGATAATGGTTTAATAAGGACGGGTAGATATGGATAGTACTGATAAAGGGACTTTGTCCAGTTTGCTAGGATTTAAAGCAGGCATCAGGCAACTGCTTATACGTGAAAACATTATTAAAACCTCGAGATGCGACACTGGTAAAGTTTAAAAAGACTTGGCCAATCAAATGCCAGAAATCTTAGAAGGAAAACATTTTCAAAATCAAAAACATGTGAGTACTCTTTTAATAATAATCTTAGAATTTTATGGAACGGGTTCCAACCAATTGTCAAAGAAGTAGGAAATTGGCGAAAAATTGAGGAATTTATTCTAGGAAATATGGACAACTAGGGTTTCCAGTCCCGGTATTTAGTACCGGGATTGTCCCAGGATTTTACCCAAAAAGTATGATCCCGGGATTTTCCTCATGGTCCCGAAATTTTAAAAGTCCCGAATTTTTTTATTACGTCATAAACATGCCACCATTGAACGGCCAATAGGCCGACCGGGCCTACACGACAACGAAGTGATTAGGACGGTAATTCCCCTGAAAGCCTAAAGGGTAGGGGTCGTAGGGGATTTACTGGCATTCGGCATTCGTCTTTAGTATTATTACGATTCGAGGCCGTGAAGCCTGTGACGCTGTGGCCTGTGACCTTACCCCTTAGTGTAATACAGTACCGTGTGGTTGTGTGGTGTGATTAACCATATCTTTATATATATAGTTCTTTAATTAATACATACAATTGTGGAATTATTACAATTTTTAGATTTTAAACTGAAATAAGAATACTTGCTTGTATACTTAGTCCATACATTTCAATTAGTTGGAGTTGGAGCTACTTTAGTTGTGTGTTGTGGTTGTGTTTCTTTTGAAGTAATCTCAGTTTTAGTTTGTTTATTTTATGTTTGGTATTTTGTAGGTAGGTACTACCCACATCTAAATAAAAATATTTCATTTTTATACACTTTTTCTTACAAAATTTCTTGTAAAGAAACCAAATTTTGATTTCGGGGCCAATTTTCGGGACTTTCGGGACTAGTACCGGGATTTGGGAACCCTACAGACAACCGTGTTGCTGAATGTTCAGTGGAATTCAGTAAAATATTATGACTGTGATAATTGTATTATCATGATTATGAATTAAACATAAATCTAAGAATGGTAATTTTTTATCGTTTTCAATTTCAATTGTAAATTGAATATCACAATCATAACTATTAAAAATACTTAAAATTTGTGATTCAGTATTAATGGGAATAGCAGTAACTAAATCATCAACATATAATTTAATAAATGGTAGTTCAAATGGAAGTTTTGAAATAATTGTTTGCAAAATTCTGTTCATAACAATTTCAGCGTATATTGGTGAATATTAAATAATAATTTAATTAGTAAACTTGAAATTCAATTAGAAATTTCTCCATTTGTTGCCCGCAAGTTAAAAGTGTATAATGCTGTTGCACCTAAATTATATGGTTTACCTAAGGTTCATAAAAATTGTTTTCCATTGAGACCTGTTGTCTCATGCATTGGAGCTCCTTCATATAAAATTTCTAAATTTATAGTTAATATTTTAAAACACTTAACTTCTTCACATGTTTTCACTATAAAAAATTCATACCATTTTGCTAATTTTATTAATAATTTTACAATTCCAGATAATTATATATTAATTAGCCTTGATGTTAAGTCTCTTTTTACAAACATATGTAAAGATTTAGTTATTTCTTCAATTATTGAATCTTGGGACCTGATTAGCTCACATACTGATATAACGAGAGAGAGTTTTTTAAATATTGTTCTTTTTACTTTTGAGAGTAGTTATTTTGTTAGTGATGGAATATTTTATCAACAAATAAAAGGTACTGCTATGGGTAATCCAGCGTCACCAATATACGCTGAAATTGTTATGAACAGAATTTTGCAAACAATTATTTCAAAACTTCCATTTGAACTACCATTTATTAAATTATATGTTGATGATTTAGTTACTGCTATTCCCATTAATACTGAATCACAAATTTTAAGTATTTTTAATAGTTATGATTGTGATATTCAATTTACAATTGAAATTGAAAACGATAAAAAATTACCATTCTTAGATTTATGTTTAATTCATAATCATGATAATACAATTATCACAGATTGGTTTATTAAACCATTATCATCTAAAAGAGTTCTTAATTTTGATTCTTTACATAAAAAATCCCAAAAATTTTCTATTATTAAATCAATAAAAAATAGAATCACCCATTTATCACATAAGAGTTTTTGGAATAAAAATTTTAATCTAGCAAGAAAATTACTTTTAGATAATGGTTATCCCTTAAAAATTATAAATGCTGTATTATATAATAGTCCAAATTTTAATTCTGATAATTTAATTAATAATCCTATATTATCTGTTGATGATAATAATGACAATACTTTAATTCATCCTTATAATATTCCATTTGTTCCCGGACTTTTTCAAAAACTTTCCAAGATTTTATCTAATAATACCATACAAATTATTCCTTCCTATCTCAAAACAACTTCATTTCTATTTAATAAAGTCAAAGATAAAACTCCTATCACCAATTTTTCTAATTTAGTTTATAAAGTTCATTGTTTAAGTTGTTCAGGTACATATGTTGGACAAACTAAAAATTATTTAAGAAATCTTATGAATGATCATAAAAGAGATTGTAATCATAATAATAATCATACAGCTTTATCAAATCACCATAGTTTAACCAATAATAATTTCGATTTAACTAAACCATTAGTCCTTAATCTTGAACAAAATTATCAAAAAAGACTCATAAAAGAATCTATTTTTATTAATTCTGATCCTAATTCAATAAATTTTCGTACCGACGTAAATAATCTAAGCGTAATTTATTCTAATTTGATTTCTTCTATCCCTAACAAAATTACTACTCAAAATTAAAAATTAAAATTTAAAATTACCTATAATTAATATGCTATACAAAATATATACAGTGTGGCCCGTTTGGAATGGATACACCTCTGTAAAATTGTTATTTTTGCTCCGATTTTGAAAAACTTTTTTTTGTTAGATAGGTCTCTGAAAATACCATTCGACACACCTTCCAATTGTTTTGAAAACCAAACACCTGGCTATCTGCGATATTTTTTATACCCCCAAAATTCAAGAAATCACATTAGGCATTTTTTTATCAAAAAAATTTACTAAAAAAAAGTTGTTTAGAATGAACCAAAAATCCCAAATCCAAAGTTTTATCAAAATAAAAAAATAAAAAATTTCCGAAAAAATAAATTGATGGTCCAAAAATCACATTTTAATGAATTTCTACGGATAGCAAAGTGTGCCATGGAAATTTGAAGTTAAAAAATTAACTTTGCCAAGCGTTAAAAATTGATTGATATGTGATTTTTGGACCTTCAATTCATTTTTTCGGAAATTTTTTATTTTTTGATTTTGATAAAACTTTGGATTTGGGATTTTTAGTTCATTCTAAACAACTTTTTTTAGTAATTTTTTTTGATAAAAAAATGCCTAATATGATTTCTTGAATTTTGGGGGTATAAAAAATGTCGCAGTTAGCCAGGTGTTTGGTTTTCAAAACAATTGGAAGGTGTGTCGAATGGTATTTTCAGAGATCTAACTAACAAGAAAAAGTTTTTCAAAATCGGAGCAAAAATAACAATTTTACAGAGGTGTATCCATTCCAAACGGGCCACACTGTACATATATACCTTATTAGAATTTTTGAATTTTTCATAGCTCTGTTCGACTTAATATATTGACCCCTCTTATTTTTCACACCTTTTACCTTTTTTTTATTATTGTATGACATTTTTGCAAATCTGACTTTATAAATCAACTTGATATTTAACAACTTTTTCCCCGCATATACAATTAATTTACGCTATTTTTACAATCATAGTAATATTTTTTCTAACTTTGGTAAGTTCTGATTCAAATTTAGTCTTAAGTGATCAAATTGTACCCATATTATTTCATTTTGTAGCCTGATGAAGCATATATATTATGCGAAAGCTTGCATAAGTTGGATTTTTAATTAGTTATCTGCGAGTCTATAAGAGTGTCCATAACCGAAAAACCCTCCTTGTTATATCTGTTACTATATTGGACAAATAAAGACAATATATACACTGTACACGGTCCAATAGCGTCACAAAAAACTTTGTATTTATCTAAAACTTTTGTCAAAAACTTTTTTTTCTAACCTCAAAAGCTAACAAGTTAAGGGGCGTGTCAATTTATAACGAACCACCCTGTACAAGGGCAACTAAGAGTAGCCAATAAAGTGGGGTGCCTTTTTGGCATTTGGACGGGGAAAAATTTTAAAATGAAAATTTTATACCTAAATAGATGGAGCCGCAAAATTGACGAAGTTTTAAAATGTTTTAAAATGTTTGCTCCCGGAATTGGTAGATCCGACCACAACACATCTTAGAGGCACAAAGTAGGAAAAGAAAAAAGTAATAGATACCTACCTACCTACTGTGGAAATAATAATTTATTGAAACACTGTTCTACTTTGGCTGTTTGATTGATAGGAATAATAATTTCATGTCAGAAAAAATTGTAAAAAGTTATAAAAAAATTTCTTTCCAATTCAGTGCACTTATCAGAAAAACAATTATTATTGCATACAAAATATCGAAATATGCAGACAAAACTTATGTTTTTTTTTATTAATTTCTATAACCCAATTTTCCGCAAGGCACTGAAGAAAAAAACAGGGTTAGTAAATAACAAAAAAGACTCGAAAAGATACTTTCGGAATTCGTACAAATAGGGGTATGCGTTTAATATTTATATTAAACAACAAATACACAAACCGAGTCAACAACAAAACGCCATGAAGTAGTCAGGTTGCAGCCCTACAACTTTTGTATTTGATATTTTTTTCTAAGTTGATAAATAAAAAAGTTATGAAGTGGCCTAATTTCGCGGAATCACCCTGTACACCGGCGCCCTTCCGACCGACCGATTCAGCTCTCGGCTGCCTGGCGATCCGACTTGGTCGGGTCCAAAAAAACGTCGTCTGTCGTCCGACACCGTTCCTCGCGCTAACGGGCTGCCGGTGAGAGGGGAAGGGACGAGAGTGCGTGGTGAGGGGTGACTAGAGGAGAATATTCCTGAGATTCCAGCCGGTCGTCGCGGCCGTTAATTTTAGATCTTGTCTGCGCGGTCATGACTTTTAATAGGAATAACAGTTCTCAGATAGATATACAGAGTGTCGTCTACTTTCAAACATATACAAATCCATAAAATCTTTATTTTTGGAGATAATCACCTCAACTTTTGTTTGTTTGAAAGACCCTCAAAAACGGCTTCTTCTGACCTTTGTGACCATTTTCAAAATGCAAATCCAGGGCTGGCTGCCATTTTCTTTATTCCCCCGATTTTCACGTACACCATTTAGCGATTTTTTTATTTGAAATCTGAACCCACAGCGTTAATCAGGACACCCAAAAACCTCCAGATACCAAATTTGAACAAAAAATATACAGGGAGTTCCGTTCTGCAGGCCAAAGTTGGTCAAAATAGGAATTTTAGTGCATCTGGCGAGTCCAGTGTGCCATATGTAATTACTTCGAAACGGTTGGACCACTCAAAGTGTTGATGTGCAAAACTCCAATACAATGTTATACAGGATATTTATTTCTAGGTCATCTCAAAATGTAGGATATTTTTTTACATTATCGGGGTCAGTAGGTACTCTGAGAAGGGTCCAATAAGATATTTTTCCGAAAATCAATCAGAAATATTGACATTTTTGATAAAATTTTTGAAAGAAAAAGTCAATATTTCCTTGCACTTAGTCGTTGCCAGGCAACGGAAAGTAACTGTTAGGAAATATTTATTTTTGTACTGTAAGGAAATATTATTTCCTTACAGTTATTTATAAACTAAAAAAATTATTGAGAACAAGTTTTTTTCGAAAACAATTTTTACTACAAATGATCTTGATGTATTCGTTTTAGAGTCTGGTATGCCAACTAAAAGCTTAGATTGTAGGTCTTCTACATCTTGTAAGGTCATTTTAACTAACTCGTCCATTCTACAAGCTCCAGAAATACCAAATATTACAGCAACCTACAACAATAAATAAATATGTAAATAATCCGAATAAAAATTGTTTTGTGACCTACCTTAATCATTAAATATTCTTTATCTGAAGCTTCCTGGATAAATTTGTTGATTTGTTCTTTAGTTAAAATCTTTGATTTTTTTGGCCTATAGCCTTCTGCCTGCCGTTTCAATAATGAACGAAGTGTTGGATATTTAGATATATCCACATCATGTCTAATTGCAAGGGTTGCCTTCAACATTGAATAGTTCGCCCACAAAGTAGAAGATTTCATCTTGGAACCAAGCTCCAAGAAGTATGCCATTACAACATTTTCTGAGAATGAACTTGCATTTTTATTCTTACGATATTCCATAAAACGATTGTATGCATAGTTATATTTTTCTCTGGATTTTGTTGGCAACCAATCCAAGGAGGCAGTATTTACTGCTTCCGTGAGTTCTGGGGGGGTTCCAGAAATGGAACAGTCATCATCACTCATCACTTTATACTTTTACTTTTGCTTTTTAGAACGTTCGAAAACGCGGAAAACACTATGGGAAAACGCCAAAAATAAACTTTTCATGCGTCAAGTTTGACAATTCAATATTACTTTGTTTCCATAGTTACAAAACAAATATTTCATGGCATCCTTTATTTGTGAATAAAATTAATATGCTTATTTCAAAATTTTAACAAGTTGATTGCAATAATTTATGTTCTTTGAGTAATTTTCGATTTTCGGAAAAATAGTATGTATACCTCGTAGGAAAAGCCACATTCCCCGACTCCGTATTGCCAGTCTCGGCTTACGCCTCGACAGGCAATCTTTACGGTCGTCCGGGAATGTTCAGCTTTTCCTACTAGGTATACAATGTACTATTTAGTTGTTTTGATATTTTGTAAAATAAAGATAAATTACTTTGGGTTTATTAGCATTTTTTCAATAATTTCAGGGTGCTCTGGACCTCGATAAAGTTTAAAAACATCCTACATATTGAGTTGCCCCAGAAACAAACATCCTGTATAATATTGTATTTGGATTTTTGCACATCAACACTTTGAGTGTTCCTGTTGACCATTCAACTGTTTCTAAGTAATTCCATGGCACATATTCGACTCTCGCCATAAATGCCCTTAAAATTCCTATTTTGACTAACTTTGGCACCCTGCAGAATAGAACTCCCTGTATATCTTTTGTTCAAATTTGGTACCTGGAGATTTTTGGTTGTCCTGATTAACGCTGTGGGGTCAGATTTCAAATAAAAAAATCGCTAAATGGTGTTCGTGAAAATCGGGGGATATAAAGAAAATCGCAGCCAGCCCTGGATTAGCATTTTGAAAATGGCAGGGAGGTCACAAGAAGCGGTTTTTGAAGGCCTTTCAAAGAAAAAAAAGTTCGGGCGATTATCTACAAAAATAAAGATTTTATAGATTTGTATATGTTTGAAAGTAGACACCTTGTATATATATATCTGTCTATTCCTATTAACTTATTTTTACTATCAATAATAAATAATATAGTCCAAAGCACGAAAGAAAACGTTTCTAAAGAATGCGGGCAGCGTTGCGAGATTTCCTATACGAGTAGTCGTTATTTATTGGCGAATACAAGTTTTATCATATTGAAGCCAAATTTCCGAACTCTGTTATACCGAAAAAATAAAGCTCGCATCACGGGACCACTTACCCATTTTTGTTTATCATTTATTTTTAACGCGGTGTGATAAAACACCTATTATATTTTTTTCAACATCGTCGCGTCTACCATCGCCTTTGAAATACGGCAACACAGTACTTCTACCAAGCAGTCGGCTGACAAAAGCAGTTGGCCAACACGTTTTGTGCCTGTTTCTATAATACGTAAAGTTAACTGCGTATTTGGTCTACCACACAGACCTCATTTTTTAGGCCGCTGGCAAGTTTTTTTCGCCGGCTCAGAGAGCTCAGTGGCGTTTCGTATGTTCAGGAGTTAACGTGTGCAAAATGAGTAAACAGGGAAGAACGTTGCATTCTCAAGCACGAGAAATAATTGCCAATGTTATAAGGGTTTGCCTTCCTCCATAGTCTAAGGCATCACCGTTAAGAATAATATTAACAATAAATTAAATAACAATTATATGAAAATCAAGTCAGTGAGTTACACAAAATTGAGCTACGCCCCTGAACTGTAACTAATTCTATAATATTTGCGAGTTCTTCCCCCTTACGTCGCGCGCATTCTGCCGTGAGGAGGACTATAATATAGTATAAAGCGTGAGCCCAAGCCGTGAGGTCCGCGGTGACGTCACTCTACCGCGGCGATTGGCCAACATTGCAAGTATAGGGATCGGACTATGCTGTCTTATAGACCATCCTTGGGTCTAAACAACCGATGTACAGGGTGATTCAGTTTTAATCTGCAACACTTATAAAAAAGTTACAGGGTATTAAAGTTGCAAGAAATATGTGGTATTTATTGAATATTTTACAAATTAGTTGAGATATTTAAGTCATATTTGGTACACGTTATAACGGCATGGGTTAGCATAAAACCTGTTAATATCAAACATCTTGAACAACCAGTGGCGTAGAAATGGGTAATTACTATAATTTATTTTAGAAAAAAAAATAGAACCACCTTGTATAGCAATAAAATGTATTCAAATCTTTATGTAAATTTTTATTGTAAACAAAAACGTTCTCTTAGCATTTTTTCATATGTGTCATGGTTTCATAGCAAATTTGATTTTTTCGTAATATTTCGGGGTACTTCTGAAAAATTATCTAAAAAATTTGCTCCATAAGTAACACTTAAAGTAGAAATAATGTGTTTGCTACCTGAAATAAAGTAACTTTTTCCAATAAACTCACCTATTTAAGGCTATACTTTTGAAGATACAGGGTCTAAAACATTTAAGGAAGATACAATTAATGTTATGCTCTGTATCTTGAAAAGTAAAACCTTGAATGGGTAAGTTTATTGGGAAAAGTTACTGTATTTAAAGTAAAAAACACATTTTTTTCTACTTTGAGTGTTACTTGGAGAAAAGTTTTTAGTTAATTTTTCAGATGTACCCCGAAATAATACAAAAAAATCAAATTTACTATGAAACCACGACACATATGAAAAAATGCTAAGAGAACGTTTTTATTTACAATAAAAATTTACATAAGAATTTGAATATATTTTATTGCTATACAAGGTGGTTCTATTTTTTTTTTCTAAAATAAATTATACTAATTACCCATTTCTACGCCACTGGTTGTTCAAGGTGGTTGATATTAACAGGTTTTATGCTAACCCATGCCGTTATAACGTGTACCAAATATGACTTAAATATCTCAACTAGTTTGTAAAATATTCAATAAATTCCACATATTTCTTGCAACTTTAACACCCTGTAACTTTTTTATAAGGCCTTAAAATGATATAGTTTATAGAAGAAAGTGCGGTTATTTTTGGTATTCTATCACCTGTTGAAGTGTTGCAGATTAAAACTGAATCACCCTGTATACAGCGACCGGCAGAAAGTTGGACACAAATGGAAAACTTTTTTATTATTAATTTCTCAGAAAATTTTATTCTTGATAAAAGTTGGTGCATCATTTCAAACTCAAAACGCATATATCAAAATTTAAATATTTCCTTTTGGATACGAGGAAGATTCAAAAATGTCAAAATAACTCAAGAGTAAAGTACCCTTATTTTTTAAAATACGGTAAAAAGTTACTTACAAAAAAAGAGAAATTTAACTTTTTTTGTATTTTTTTCGACAACCCTGTGTATTACAAAAAAAAAACAAAATACCGCAAGCCCAACTTATCATCGGATAACACATGAATTTGCTACTAAACTTTAATTTTGTTCGATTAGCAGCTAGAAATTTAAATTAATCGAAATCAGAGTTTAAAAATATTAAATTTTTGTGTCCAACTTTCTTCCGGTCCCTGTATATACAACAGTATTTTTTTTTTGCCGTGCCTGCACACCCACTGCCGTAAACATCCGACACCATTCTTGAGCATTGCACAAATGGAGTTTCTTTGTTAAAAAAATATGAATTGTTCAAAAAGATACAAACGAAAATGAAAATTTATGCTTAAAGAGTATCAGCTCCACTTTTCTGCATTTTTTTATGGCTGACAAATATAGACAATGGTGATGGAATGGTGACACTAAAAAAATATTTTGCGATATTTACATTTTCTTAAATGTTATTCATCAGGATAACTTCCTATGGCAAAAATTACTGGAGTGTAATTTATTCGCTAAGAATTTAGCTACAAAATGCCGCCAGTATGATTGTTGTAAATGCAATAAATAGCTTACTAAATTGAAAACACAAAAATTAAGTTATTTTTATATTGCTAAGAAAATTCAAATAATTGAAACTTCAAACTACTTACAATAAGCACCCATGAATCTAATATCAGATATGTAAAAGATTTTGTTTAACGAGGTTTTATACATCTAGTACCCCTATAACTTGGTGTGCTAAATGTCCTGAAACTTAATTAAAAAATGTAGAAACTATGCACCCTTATAAAAAGTCATCAAAATTTAAAAAATAAACCAAATCTAATTTTGCAAAAGGGTTAGATTCGTAATATCTTGGACTATATTTATGTGCAATGCCAATAGTATGCGAAGCTTGTATTGTGCAAAATTCCAAAGTTATGGTGTGGTAGAAAACCTCGTTAAACAAAATTTTTTGCATATTTGATACTGGAGTTATGGGGACTTATTATAAATAGTTTGATATTTGCATAAGTTTTGTTTATATTAATAATTACTTAAATTTTGACAACTTAAATTAACTCTTAACTCTCATGTAAAGACAATTTTGCAAGTTAATTATCGTATTTATATAAACAGACTGGCACCATTTTGTAACTCAGTTCATTGCGGACAAATTACTTTCAGGATATTTTTACCATAGGAAGTCATCCTTATGTGTTATTTAATGTATTGAAATATATTTTGAAAGCGGCTTTTTTTATCTCAAATTGTCAATAACTTTTTTTAGCAGCACATGGATTTAGTAAGCAGTCACATAAAATTGTTATATACATTATTCATTAATCCAGCTGTTAAGACGAAAATACACTTTCAATATGCCTACTGACTGCACTACACCTACACAATCAAAATCATTACATATTGAAAGTTACATGAAATCTTGAACTTGTCATATCAACATTTTTAAATTATTTTTGTATGACTTTTGCAAGTCTATAAAGGGTGCCCGAATTTCATGCCAGACCATAGTGCCTTGGAATCAAATCAGCCAAAATCTTTAATTTTCTATAATGCACCTGAAAAAAGAAAAATGCCAACATGTCAGATTATTAATTTTTGCATAGTGTGCCTTGGGAATTATTTCGTAAGGGTTATATCAACCAAAGTCAAAATTCGTACTACCAAAAACATACTTTGTTGATTTTTCTATACAGATGTGTGTTAAAATTTCGTCGGGGGCAGGGGCACAACCAATAGTATACATGTCATAAATAAAGCTGATGGTAGAAAACCTTATTTTACGCAAATAATTTCATGTGAACA